>VURO01034577.1:2087-36723 GCA_015108175.1 Pelvicachromis taeniatus | reverse complement strand
AAGGAAACAGTTTAATAAAAAAAAAAAAAAAAAAAAAAGAAAACAAGTGAATTCTTACCTGGTGGCTCGGACCTGGCTTATCGAAGAACAAGAAGCCGCTACAGCTGTTCAAAACCCCACAAGACTGGCCGAGATGATTGACGGATGGGCAGGGCTGTGAGTACGCAGACTGTGTTTATTGAACGCATGGGCAAGGAATTGAGAGAATTGGTGACCAGTGACGGATATTGGACCGAATGTAAAAAATTGGATGCAGTTGTTCGTACTAACCAAAACAACTACCATCTTCACTCATGCGGCCATCCCATTGGCGCCAGCTGGATGCCTGCCAAGGTTGAAGCCGACTGGAACAACAAAATTCTCCCCTGATGACAGGACTGTAGTCGGAACTCTTTGTCCCTCCTTCAAGGCCACCTGGGTCCACTGGAGACTGTTGACCTTCGCTTAACTGGGCGTGGTGACACTTTCTTTCAGCTGAACATGGGATACACACACATGCACACATACACATGTAACTGACACAGACACACACTCACCCTCCACCCACCCATCTCCAAACACATCCGATGCTTCTCTCAGCCGATGTAGGTGGCAGGTCCGGACCAGTGCCGTAGGATGGCAGCAGGACCAGATGGCTGTTTGTTTGAGGTGTTTTTTTAATGTCCTCAAACTGATCTCCTAGTGGAGTCCAGTCTGAGTAGAGTCCTTTTTTCTCCTCCTGTCCCCGATGTTGTGTATTTTTATTGTTTTTCTTAAATGCTACCTATTCTGACCTATCTCCCTAGTGTGATGCTTGTGTAATGTACTGTATGTATGGTCGGGAAGGGGTCCAGTTTCACTGCAGGCAACAGCAAGTGACAAATAAATGCTTCATTCAGTGTATGCAGTGTTTTCATTTACAGCCGTAAAGTACTTCTACCATACACTACAACCATTCTCGGGAGAGCGTGGTTGTAGAAAAGTGTGCCTGCATGAGAAAAGCAGTGTTTCTACAGACATGTCTACTTTCTGATAAACAGGAGCAACTTGGAAGAGAGAAAAAAAGCCTCAAAGTATCATTCTGATTTAAATTTTGGAGCTGGTATTGATACTGTCAATATCCGGATCGATCTGCCCAACCCTATCTCCCATTAGGCTGTGGTTGTGATTCCAGTCAGATCGTATTGTTACGTCCCAGCCTAGGGGTAACCGGGACCCAACATGAAGGTGCAACTCCCCCACTCCAACCACTTCCAAGAAAGGCCAGCAACAAGACAACTAGAGGTGCTAGCAGTGTCCAAAACAACAAACAAAAGGTTCCTAATGTTCCCTAGGCTTACCCTAGTCCACTATGGGGGTAGATTTGCTCCATCTGTGTCTTTGTATTTCTTCAGCATTCTCACTGTATACTGACTCCTGTTTTTAATTTCATGTACAGAACACAGACACACACCATGTTCACTCACCTAAAGGGTTTGCCAGTTCAGCCTCATGGATCTTCCAGCTCTCAGCTGGTGATGTGCCTAAAACACCTCAGCCTCACAATTATCTGCAGAACTCAGTACCAACTGGGAGTTCATTGGCCTGCCCATTCTCCACCCAGCCTGCACGCCCACATATTCCCTCTCTGCTTTTTTGATCTGGACCGCATGTAAGATGAGCCCATTGCATCTCCATAAACAAACTATCGCTGTGTTTGCCTTTTCAGAGATTCTCAGTTACTCTCAGCACTTTGTAAATAAACACTTGCATCTCACACACCATTGCCTGAGTGTGCTTTCTGGGTTTAGAAAAAGAGTAAACATGATACTGTCACGGAACTCCTGAGTTCCTGAAAACACTGGTTCTTTTCTAATGGCTTTCCACCAAATGCAAACTTCCACCCATGAGTGATATGGGATAATAGGAATTTTTGAAACCTGGGCCAGGTGTAGAACTCCCAAAAAACATTAATAAAAATCCATTAATATTTTTCAAATTTAAGTCAAAAGTACAAGAGCAGCATGCGTTAGCATTAGCCATTAGACAAAATGAAAGCATCTCAAATGACAAAGGTTTATGAAGGAAAGCAGTGAAATTTGAGTCATCATTTAAAACCGGATAATTTATTGGCCTGTAATTTATAGGTCCAAATGCTTCCCTTTACTAACAATGACTCCTTTGTCTGACTCATTTTAGGGTTTAATTAGATGGGGTACTTTTATGGAAGTTGTGGGGTAATTGATACTACCTTTGAGCATAGCAGTGGTGTTCCATCAAATCAAGCAAGGCAGGCACTGCTTGTCCAGTGAAGCCTAAAACTTGACATCAATTAAATTGTTGTCATCTCTGCTTGCCTTCATATAAAAACAGAATAACAGCACATCATTGGCACATGGTATATATGTGTTCTGCTCATGCACATGAAGTGATTCTTTTGTGCAAAAGTCTATAGTTGAAGATATCTATGTGGCTCATAAAAACTCATAAAAAGAAAATAACTTTGTAAAGTGTAAACATTGTGTAAACAAGCACGTTTCACTATGTTATTTAACTATCTCTCAGTTACTGGTCAATCTAATGGCTTTACGAGGAATGCTACTGTCATAACTCAAAAAAAAGGTGTCAGGAGGTTCCTTGTCTGAACCATGTTACTTTTAGTGTGTGTGGCAGATGGTGAATAACACCTTTGTCAGTATGAAGCCTGTAAAACTGTTGATGACTGGCCCGGATCAAAGTAATCAGATTGTCAGATTATAAATGTGACCTTGAGCTTCAGCACAGTTTCCGTGAGGACCCATTGGGTGATCAATGTGTGCAAGTTTGGTTAAATTCTGACCAGTAGTGGTGACAATTTTCACACTTGGCATAGACAGGTAGGTCAAGTGAGTCTCGTCCAGTGGCTGCCAAATAACGAGCTGAAAACATTAACAGAGAATTTACATCAAAAATTAACTTCCTGTGACGCTCTCCAGCCATTTTCCTTTAACACAGCCAACTGATCATAAAAACATAAAAGCAGATAAGGCACAAAGTAGATTACACAAAAGTTACACAGTAAAAAAACATTGGTTGCTTTTTCAGCCATCCAGTCCTTGAAAATTATACTTCACTATTTTCAGAGAAATGTGCAAAAATGCATGCATGACTAGACAACCTCCCTCCCTCGGTCCCTCCCTCCCCCGCATTTAGTCCGGTGCCGATCTTCATGATTTGGTAAACCAATAACACCCGTATTGCTTCAACATTCAAAACAGCTTGAGATGAACCAAATTGCCACAGCAAGCCAGGTTTATTGCTCAACATCTGCATTTTGTGGCTAAATGTGAACAAAACCCAGCATCTGTGGTTCCCACACAGCCAAAAAAGGGAGTAAATTCTAGATGTTGAAGTTTATTTACGGACTGCTGATTTGGTACTCTGTGTTTCAACCTCATGGAGCTCAGGCAGTGTTTGTCTCCACCTTGTGACTGTTCCATGTTAGTGGTGAGTAAAATCAGAGCAAGTGTACGCATGAAAACTGCTTCTGGTTTAACTTTAATTCTGAAGAAAGCAATGCATATTCACAATTACTGACACATTAATATAAAATGCATTAATATCATTCCCCTTACTATATATTTTTGTAAGTATTAAATGATCATGTGGTACTCATCACTTGAAGAAAAGCAAATAATTCTTCTGGAG
This sequence comes from Pelvicachromis taeniatus, assembly GCA_015108175.1. Lineage (NCBI taxonomy): Eukaryota > Metazoa > Chordata > Actinopteri > Cichliformes > Cichlidae > Pelvicachromis > Pelvicachromis taeniatus. The sequence continues at coordinate 33,078 of VURO01034577.1, read as the reverse complement.
TACATATATAAAATAAGTAGGAAATAAAGTATATAAACTACACCGTCTATCCATATTGTTTCTTCACCACAATTGCCCTACCATAACACATGAACACATCACTGAAAAAAAGTACATGCATAAACAGAAGTCAGTGTGCGAGTAAATACACATTTATAGTATGACAACCCCCCCCACCCCTTGCTTAACTCCTGATATGTGAATCATACACTGAGTCCCACGTGCTGCCTTAAAAAAATATGATTTAACAAACTAGAGCATTATTGAAAAGTGTGTGTTCCTTCCCTGAGCTGGAAGTTCATTCATTAAAAATACCAATTACCCATAAAGCTTGCACATGTGGTGAAAACTGAGAGCCCGCTCATAGCTTTGTGCTTCCCGATATGATGGCATGGTAGATCTGAGCCGTCAGTGGCACGTAGCTCTTGGCATTATCATCAAGGATGTAAAGAGGGTCCTGGAAACGTCCTGGATCAAACCCCTCCTCCACCAATTTCACCTTCATCTGCTTGAAAGTCCCAGTTACTTCCACAGCGTTCTACACAGAAAGGAATCACATCAGTATTGGATCAATGATTACCGTAATTTCCGGACTATAAGCCGCTACTTTTTGCACAAGCTTTTGTCCGGTGCGGCTTTTCCAAGGCTTTTTCATGATTTTTGTGACATCGTAAGAGGATTTGTTTTGGTTTGTTCTGCCATTTTGCCTGGCGGAAAGGCATGTGATCAGACACGGAAAAGAGTGATATGTTGGTCACATGTTCGTCCGCCAGCCAAAGTAGTGCTGTACGAATTAGCGCAAAAAAGAGACTAGATTAGCAAGCTGGCTCTCGCTGGCCGTGTACCCATATCTGCAGCAGGTCTCCAAGGTGAACAGCCCCTGGCATGTTAGAACAAGGCAGCTAAGGGAAGTCGGCAAGTCAGATCTGTAACTTCGGGATAAGGATCGGCTCTAAGGGCTGGGTCGGTCAGGCGGCGGTGTGCGGCCCACTTTGCGGGGCTCTTCTGAGGCTGGTGGAGCAGTCGCTCCGTTGCCCCCGCAAGGCGGGCCGTTCACCGCCGCTACTAGCCCGCCTCTAGCGCTACTAGCCCGCCTCTAGCGCTACTAGCCCGCTAGCGCACCTGCAGGTTTTAGTCTGGTGCGGCTAATGTATGAACAAAATATTATTTTTTCATAATTTCAAGTTGTGTGGCTAATATTCAGGTGCGCTTTGTAGTCCAGAAAATACAGTACTCTGTTTTCAAAAATTAAAATATGTCTGGTGTTTCATCCTAAGCTGAAACTGAAAATTAAATTACCTGTATCCTTATAAAGCGAGGACGTGCATATGAGGGCAGGCAGCTGACCACACGGCTGTATATTTTACGTCCGTCAAACTGGACTTCTTTCTTCAGAGTGACAGCCGCCATCCCTATCCGCCCCTCATGCCCTACACAGCAAAACAAAGGTGGTGATAATATTCTTATAGAAATCATGGTGAGCTGAAAAAATACAGAGAAAGTAACAATCACCTGGCACTTGGACTCCGTAAACGTTGGCTTCTTTGAGACAATCACAGCTCGTCAAGATGTCAGACAGCTCAGTCGTGGCAACATTCTCACCTTTCCACCTGTGGGCACACACATGTTACAACTTTATGTCTGTTGCAGATCTCTTTATACCAGAGGCAAAACTAAAATGTGCAAGTTCATGCATGTAAGAAGAAAAAAATAAAGAGTCAAATAATTATTTCTCTCACTGTGTCTGGTAATAGAGTCTGTTAGAATTAGGCATGTTATGCTTTTAACAGTGGAAAGTCAGCCACTTCTTTATGTTTCATCCATGTGTTGAAATCTCATTTGTATTTGAATAATAAGGCTAATGCTTTGGCATGAACCTGAAAATCAGTTCTGTAAACAAAACGCATTTTCCAAATAAAAATCATAGCGCACGGGGTGGGTTTAGTACCTGAATGTGTCACCTACTCGATCCTGGAAGTAAATAAAGTTATCTTTGTCGATCCTCATCAGGTCTCCCGTGTTGAAGTAAAGATCACCCTTCTTGAGAACATTGCGAAGCCTCTTCCGCTCAGTTTGTACTTCATTCTGCGCGTAGCCAGCAAACGGGGCTAAATTTGTGATCTTTGACACCAACAGTCCTGGTTCACCTTTAAAAAAGAAAAGTGAAGATGATGCACGTAACTCACAGAGTTTGTGTCAGCTGGGACAGACTCCAGGCCCCACTGCCGATGGATGTACGGGTGGATGTGTCATTCGCATGAAGAACTGCAGTTATTCTTTACCTTTTGGCGACTCAATGCAGAGGCCGTTGGCATCTCGTACTGGCTCATCTCGCTCTGTGTCATACTTAACAAGGGTGTAAGGAAACAGCTTCTACAGGAGGATGAACGTGTTCAATACAACATTAAACCAACACAAAAAGTACTATCTAAGCACATAATCTCTCTTTTTCCAATAAAGAAAATACTTTAAATAGTAAAAAATAATTATAACACATGCTAATCTGTCAGGTTTGCTTGCAAACTTTTCAATGATATTTAGTACATCTGAAAAAGTTTCATACTTATAAGATTAAAAATTATTATTGTCATTTTTTTTGTTATTGTTTATTTACCTGATGCAAAAAGTTGACTCGTCCAATAGCTCCAATTTTCCCCACATAGTTCAAAAATCCCACATTTCCTTCGGTGGAGGCATAAAACTCTCGAATCTGAATGTTCCCAAAGCGGTTAAGAAACTCTTTCCATATCTCTGCCCTGATGCCGTTGCCAATCGCCAGTCTTACTTTGTGGTCCTGGTCATTGACTTTCTGTATTTTGAAATAAAAAAAAATAAAGAATGTGAGGCTTTTTTGCAAGTGCAGCAGAAATAAATGGCGTCCTACTCAAGAAAATTTCCAAAATACAAGAAGCTATGTATCCATGAGCTATTCCTGTTAATACAAAAAGATAAATACACCATGTATGTATCAATCACAGAGTGTCAACTAACTCTAAAACAAAAGAAAGCAAAAACAGTAGAAACAGTGTTTTTAGGCCCAAAAGCACATTTCAGTATTTTTAAGGGATTTTAGAATAAAAATAAAGACTGCACACTTTATGAGCACACTGATCTCTTGTAACAAAAAGACATCAGACATCTAATTAGGCCTAATTCCTAATCTCTGTAAGTATGTGAGAATCTGACTCACAACAAAAATACTTCAGTTGGATTCAACAGTACTCACCACTTTAAGTACTGTACATGTAAATTCTAAGAAACATCATTTGCAGAAATAAAATTCACTCTTAAATTAGATACAAGAAGATTTGGTATGCAAAGTTACTTGATACGGCCGTCTTAAGTAAAGGCCAGCATCTATTCCTAGTGGTGACCAGATAAAGACAAACCACCTCATCGGGCTCGTGCAGAGTCACACAGTAAAATGACACTCTGCCTCATGTGATGCAACTAGATACTCTGAATGGCATACACGACTGTTTACAGTAGTCCTAAATAAATACAAATACATCTTGAAAATTTTAGAAACACATGCAGTTAGGGGTGATATTTTTTTTTTTTTAAAAAGCAGCTTGATTCTTGTTCTGCAGCTCAGAACCTCACAGATACTGACGCAGAAAGCTGGAACCCGATAGTTGAGATTTAACAATTTCTATTTTGGTAAGCCAGCTGTGCTGAGCTTTGGGAATGTACAGATTTGGAAAGTTATCTCTGACTGGATAGGCCTCAGCAGCAACTTGCTGCAACTAGCTCCCAGTATTCTGCCTCTGCAGCTGTCTTGAAGAGCAAGTTTTACAGTATCGGAGAGAGGCGAGGCGTGGTGTCCATAAGCGCCCCCAGCCAGCGACTCCTGCGAGTTTCTTTGTGCTGCAGGCACGAGAATGATTACAAATGTGACTTTCAGCAGCAGATAAAAGTTATTGCACCAAATATACATGTTAATATTTCAAGTATGAGGTGTGTATAGTTTACTGTATACGTGATAAATCCTTCACAACTTAACTGTAGCTACATTTATTTATTTATTTATTTTTCAGTTAGTCCAGGTAAATGTTGTCCAAAAAAGTATTATTTTAAAGGCCTTATCTATTCAAGTTTCAACACCCGTGAGTAAGAAGCACACCATAAATCCCTGCCATCGCTGAATGCTTGACCCTGGTAAGGTTTCAGTTAAGAAGCCGAGTACAGTACATTATCAAAACAGTGCTGTGGAAGCTTTTCTACAACATGGGAGAAGCTGGAATACAGTACTATGCAAAAGCCTCGAGCTACCCCTCATTTTTTTTACAGTTTGTTTCCAAGAAGCCAGAATTTCTTGATATTTTTTTTTTAAGTGGTCTTGAACGTTGTTCTTCAGGCTTTCTGAAGAAATTAATTACGTTTTTGTTTTTGGACATTGGCTGCTTTTTCTACTCATTTTCAGACCAGTCCTCATACCTGACCATTTCTTTTTTTTTTTCTTGTCCTTGTTTTTCTTTTGATTTTTTGTTGACATAGGAATCACCCAAGCATAAAAAGACACCTAAGACGAGGAATGTACCAGTGTCGTGTCTACACAGAGAACTATTTTAACCTCTAACTTTAGGTACTTTGTTACTCGTAGTCTGTCACAAAAACCACAGTTTGTTCCCATTTATTTAGTTGAACCAAAAAGTGATCCCCCAAGAGTTATTAGCCAAAATCTTGGTGTTCTTAAAAAAAGAGTTTAAAAGAAGAGGTGGCAGGACAAAAACTATGAACAGTATCTGAAAATTATGCCCTTGAGAAACAAACAAAAAATAAATCCACCAAAGACCTGACATGGGACCTGAGAGATACGCTACCAGTCAAAAGTTTGGACACACCATCTCATTTAATGGTTTTTCCTTTATTTTTACTACTTTCTACATTGTAGATACAAACTGAAGACATCAAATATATGAAGCAAGATATTTGGAATTATGTAGCAAAGAAAAAATAGATAAATAACTCTAAATATGTCTTATATTTTAGATTCCCTTTGCTTTGTTGACAGTGCTGCAAACCCTTGGCCTTCTCTCAATGAGCTTCATGATGTAGTCACCTGAAATGGTTTTCACTTCACAGGTGTGCCTTGTCAGGGTTCATTTGTGGAATTTCTTGCCTTCTTAATGGGGTTGAGACCATCAGTTGTGTTGTGTAGAAGTCAGGTTGGTACACAGCTGACAGTCCTATTTGACAACTGTTAGAATTCATATTATGGCAAGGACCAATCAGCAAAGTAAAGACAACAACAGTCCATCGATACTTTGTAGAACTGAAGGTCAGTCAGTCTGGAAAATTGCTAAAACTTGTCCCCAAGTGCAGTCGCAAAAACCATCAATCGCTATGACGAAACTGGTTCACATGAGGACCGCCGCAGGAAAGGAAGACCAAGAGTCACCTCTGCTGCTGAGTCACCAGCCTCAGAAATCGCAATCAGGCCTTTATGGTCAAACAGCTGCTAAGAAACCACCAATGAGGCAAAGCAACAAGCAGAAGAGATTTGTTTGGGCCAAGAAACACCAGGAATGGCTGGTGACACTGTTGGGGATTTATTCAAATTGAAGACACACTAAGCCAGCATGGCTACCACAACATCCTGCAGCGACATGCCATCCCATCTGGTTTGCGTCTAGTTGGACCATCATTTATTTTTTCACCAGGACCTCAAACACACCTCCAGAGTGATGGAGTGAAGACCATGTTGCCTGGCCTCTACAGTCACCTGATCTAAATCCAATCGAGAGGGTTTGTGATGAGATGGACCGCAGAGTGAAGGCAAAAGGGCCAACGAGTGCTCAGTATCTCTGGGAACTCCTTCAAGACTGTTGGAAAACCATTTCAGGTGACGACCTCATGAAGCTCATCGAGAGAATGCCAAGAGTGTGCAAAGCAGTAATAAAAGCAAAAAGTCGCTATTTTGAAGAATCAGAAATATAAAACATGTTTTGAGTTATTTCACACTTTTTTGTTTACTACATAATTCCATGTGTGTTCATTCATAGTTTCGATGCCTTCGAAAAACTAAAACGTAAATAGTCATGAAAATAAAGAAAAACCATTAAATGAGAAGGTGTTGACTGGTAGTTTATATCTGACCTATCAGTTGATCCATCTGCTGTTCAATGATCACGAGGACCCTGTCGGTGTTGAACAATACCGTCGGTCCTCAAAATGCCAACACTGTTCCACTTAAACATTCCTAATACATTATAACTGTTAAAAGTGGGAGCCTATAAGAATCATTTTACCTTTGGTGAACAACAGAGGTAACGCATCACCTCTCCAATGTACTGGATAACAGTCACGTTGTGTTTCCTGCAGTCATCCCAGAACTGAGAGGCAGAAAACTTCCTCTTCAGAATTATAGTTGATCCTTCAAGGCAGGAAAATACATTATTACACTTAAATAAATAAATGCATGCATATGCAAATTCACCTAGAAATGATAGGCAATTAAGTCATTATGGAAGACATGAATATGTCTCACGTCAATAGGATTAAACTCTGTGCCACATAACTGCATCTGCTACATAACAAAACAGTGACTGCTCGGGGCAGCGCTGAATCTCTCCTAATAAGTGTGCAACGTGGGCTGCTTACCCAAACATATAAGAGCTTTGTGAACTTTAGCCTATTCAGAAAAAAAAAAGCTGTTTTATAGGATCTGTTCAGATTACTGGTTCACAGTGACAAAAGACTCTTTCACTTGGATTCCACCAGGGTTAGAAGAAAGAGAGAAGGAGCAGGGGGATCACTTTCATGTCACGCAGTAGAAATGAGTTCACTTCTGCTTTTTGGTTTCTACATTTTTGCTGTGTACTCAGCTCACGTCAGAAGCTTGGCAGCGCTTTCGTGGATCTGCATGATCTTCAGGGAGCACAGCTGGTGTCTGCTTGTGGTTCAAGAAGAGAAATCAACTGCTTCTGATGATGCTTTTTTTTTTTTATATAGCTAATCCGTTTGGGATTTGGCGGTTTATTTAGCTTTACAGCACAAGTAGGAGAATGTTCTTAATCACTTAATCCATGGATGAAAACGATAAAATTATCAGACATGGCGACACGGATGCCACTGTGTGTCAGTACTTTATGGCAGCAATGTGAACCTGAATCTGACGAAAAACTGTCCATGACATTTATGCATAGAATTTGTGTGAAAGCTTAATCTAATTATAGATAAAAGATTATGTGTGACAGATTTCTGGATCATTTTTGTACAATAAAACCAAGTTTTGGTTCATTTTTATTGATTTTATTGTACCTTCAGCCAGTCTGCTTGCAAACCAATGTGGATTGTTGGACATGTTTGCATTAAAAACTACTGCCTTACATCTGGAGCACAAATGCAGTCCACATTGCGGACTCACAGTTGAACATGGGTGCAGCCTTTAGTGCAGATTTTCTGTGCTCCAGGTTGAATTTGAAAGCACAACAGCACAACAGCTATATTTTACATCCCCTGACAGCAGAGGAATTTCCTGAAGTAGCAGATGTCTGTGTTGTTTAACAAACTCTGAAATGTATGTAACTAAAAAGCGGTTGTTATCTCAGTAGAGGACGAACCCAGCTCTCACAAAGTCTCATTTTTGTCTCTAAATCAGATCCAATGCTCAGTCACCTCACCTGTCTCAATCGTGCCAATGAACCCAACAGCAAATCCAGCTGTGTGATACAGAGGAAGGTTGAGATAAAAGACATCACTAGATACTACACCGTTTGATGACAACACAGCCAGAGCTGTTAAGATGCGGTTCTGGTTGACCACAGCTGCCTTAGGAAGACCTACAGAAACACAACAAGCCGCAAAGTCTGAAAGTGAACGACACTTTTAATGTGATCAGAAGGACAAAGTCCTGCCACATACCTGTGGTTCCAGAGGTGTAAATATAAACTGCGGGACTTTTGAATGTGATGTGTGACCTGGAGGATCGAGGGATGGGGTCATCTGATGCCTCCTCGACTTCATCAGAGAAGCTTTGGATTCCAGGCGTGTCACTGTGTTTGGACATCAGGAGGACAGTGACACCCTGCTCGATCAGGGAGGGCAGCACGTCTTCGACGGCCTCCTTCAGCTCTGGAAAGGCACATGAAGCACATTCATAACACAAAGCAAGAGAAGCAAAGCGGTATCGTGCAATACCGCAAACTTTGGTATTGATCCGATTCCAAGTAAATGCAGGGCCAGTAATACTGATACCAATACTGACACCAACTTTTAATTTGGAAAATTTTGAACACCACAAAGTCACTGTGATTTTAATTTCCACAATAATTAGTTAACCCAACAAAACAGACCTTTCAGCTTTCCCGTGTTTTGAAACTGGGGTTTTTTTGGAGACATGGAATCAGATACCAATATCAGCGTTGGTTACAACCAATATATGCATTGATCTCACCTCTACTGCAAAGCCTTGCCAAGTTACAGCTAGGTTTAATTAAAAGAAACTGTACTGAATACCTGATTATTTGGATCCAAAGACAACAGGGTGTTTACACTATTTGAGCTCCTGAAAAAGCAGAAATAAAAAAAAATATTTTTTTAAGATAGCCTTGAAGCAAGCACATGGAGGCATACCTGAGGCTGCTATCAACACCTTAGCCTTGCAGCAATTAAAGCAGTGCAGCAAAGACTTGGTGCGGATGTTATGATTGAGGAGAGCCACAGGGGAGCCCAGTTTAGCCAAAGCCAGCCAGGTAAACAAGTAGGCGGGTTCGTTCCCCATAAAAAGCGCGACGGTGTCCCCACCTTTGTACCCAGCATGAGACTGTAGCGCGTTTGCAATTTTGTTACTCCTCTTATCCGTGCAAGCGTATGTGTAGCTTTCATTTTCAAACACTATGAACGTCTTGTCCGGATGCGCCTCGGTCTGCTCCAAAAAACGGTCCAAAACAAAGAAGAGAGGTCTCCTTCTGCGCCTCGCTACAAACTTCACCAAAATACGCACAAGATCCCCGAAGTACACAATGTCCATCCACACATAGGGGAAAAAAGTTTTGAGCGCAAACGGTATGACGAGGAGACTTGCTAAAATGAGTGAAATTATATATATTTCCATCGTGATCTCCTTTTTTTAAAAGCTTGGAGAGAAAAATGTGCAGCCCCTGGTGCAAAATGGGGAGTGTTGCAGATGAGGGTTTTACTGAGTGGGGCGGAGCATTTTGTTTCAAAGAATGCGAAGATTCATAAGAAAAACAAGTACTTGGAATCACATCAGTGACAGCAGCGTATTCAGCAGCAGCTACTGTAAGACACGTCAATGAAAGGGGCGAAACGGGATGTGCTCTCTAGATTGTAGCAGACACAGCAAGTTTTAGAGAACGACAAAGTTTTGTTTTTTTTTGTGGGGCGGGGGTTTCTAATGAGACTTGTGAGGGGTGGAGTGGGTACGTGGTACACAACACATTGTTTGAGTGGATGGTGTTCACTGGGCGTAGAAGTCGAGTTTAAGGTTTTTATAGTGACTGGAGCGTCATCATTAGTCACAGAGTCAAATAAAATTGTGCCATTTGTTTATATAGCCTCCAGTTTGGTGGTTAAACCCGAGTTATCAATTAAGGCTTAGCCTCCATCCAGGGAGTCACATGATGAATACACAGCAAATATCTATTCGGCCAATCACATGGCTGCAATTCAGTGCATTTATGCGTGTAGACAGCTGAAGTTCAAACTGAGCATCAACATGGAGAAGAAAAGTAATTGAAGTGACTTTGAATGTGGCATGGTTGTTGGTGTCTGATAGGCTGATCTTAGTATTTCAGAAACTGCTGATTTGCTGATATTTTGCCATGCAGCCATATATATATAGAGAGAGAGTTTACAGAGAATGATTCAAAAATAGATGAACTATCCAATGAGTTCTCTGGCCCAAAATACCTTACCTTGTCAAAGGTCAGAGGAAAATTGCCACACTGCTTCAAGCTGATCAGAAGGCAACATGAAATCAAACAAACTCTTATTGCAATCAAAGAAGAATGCAGAAGGATATCTCTGAATGCACAACACATTGAATCGTGAAGCAGACAGGTTAGAGAAGCAGAAGATCACACCGTGTGCCACTCAAGTCAGCTCAATGACTGGAGTGATGTTCCAATGAGTGCTGCTGCAGTCAGTTTGTAGGATCTGAATTTTTGAATAAATGAAATGCAAGCATCGATCTAGCTTGCCTGTATCAACAGTTCAGGCTGGTGGTGTTGTTGCTGAGAAAGATATGTTCTCTGCACACTTTGTTCACATTAATACACATCATGGACGTTGTCAGAAGAGCGTGAGAATCTCCGGCATTATCATCACAAATGGAATGAGGGGGGGGGAGTAGAAATCAGAAAAATCACGTATGCCTTGCATTTTAAGGTTAACAGTAAAATCATAATGTTTGTGTGTGCAACTGAATCATGTATGAATCAAACAGCTCTTAAGAGAGGAGATGAGAAAAGGAAAAGTGATTTTTGTGTGTAACTTATGAGTTTTTTGGAAAGTTTTAAGGGGAAGTTGAGCTGCAACATAGTCTGGTATGGGGTGAAGAAAGGAAACGCACTAGACAGTGAGTCATGACAGTGCGTCGAGAGGAATGGGTCATTGGGTCAAGAGCAATGGGAGGACGTGAGGAGGAACACGTTTGGACGTGTCCATAGAGGTGTATAAAAGTGAGGGGCAGATACAGAAGAATGCTTATTCCTCTAGTCCCGAGCCGGTAGGCAGGATGAGAAAAGACCGAAGATCCACGGTAAGAAGACTTCAAGCAAGGGACGACAGAGGAGAAGCCATAACCCTTCACTGTGGATCGACTGACTGGATTATGAATTTTGGACTGCCTGCTCATCGTATGCTGAGTTAGGATCGGAGTCAAGAAGAGGACGTCGGGGAGCCTTGTACTGGGCTACGCCTCATCTTTCCTTTGGACTTCTTCCAACACAGCGGGGAATTGGATTCTATCAGCGCGCGATGTTCCTCCTTCCCTCCTAACGAGAACCGAACGAGAAATGTAGTCATTTAGCAACAGGATAGTTAGAGATTATAGCCTGATAGATTGATTATTTGATTTGATTGATTAAACTGAAATTAAGCTGTTTGCTAAACCCTGCGAAAAATCTTGCTTTAATAAAAAAAATGTACCTATCTGCATTTAAAGTAATAATTGTGGACATTCATTCTATTATTCTCTTAAAACAGTAAATGGTAAAACATTGTGTGTGCTAACTCATAATATCAGTATTTAGGTTCTTGTAGGTTATTCTAGTCAAATTATTATAACACGTCCTTGGGACCTACTGTCCAGGTCACTGAATTTTACTCAGAAAATAACAAGTGCCATAGATCTTTAGGGGAGAGCTACCGTTAATGAGTGCGACTGATCAATATGTTTCATTAAGATTGCCAATGAGAGCATAAAGTCAGAGGTTGTGCAGGGCGGGCATTTAGATGAAACTAGTCTCAATGTCACCTAATAGGGTAATACCCATAGGGATATATGGACTCTGACCCGTAGGATGGAGGGCCGGTCCAGACCACCTGTACTGGGGTAACTGGGATCTAACAACGTGCAACTAACAAATCTGCAGCAACTGTGTGACGCTATCATGTCAACATGGATGAGGAAATCTGAAGAATGTTTTCAGCACCTTAGTTTATGTAATGAAGAATTAGGTTAGCTCCGAAGGCAAAAGGGCGTCCAACACTTTACCATCAAAATGGACCTAATAAAGTGGCCAGTGAGTATACGAGTGACAAAATCTTTGTTGTGGTCACACAAAATTGGGTCATTCCATCTCAAATCAACACAAGACTTCTCCTCGACCATCTCTGATTCATGATAATGTTTGAACATGAATGTCTCATGAATATCCAGCTATTATGCTGGACTGCGCAAATATCATAGCTGTACCAAACATACAAAGTATCTGTTTCTCTCTGTATATAGTCTAACCCAAAAACTTTTCAGATGGCACTCCAATTCTAACTGACAAAATAATTGTGTTAAATATATGCATACATTTCCCCAAAATCTCCCGTACTTAAGAAATAATTCCAGTATAAGTCACTCCTGTATGTGGTTGAACTTCCAGTCCACTTCCTTTTTGATTATAGGAACACTCCTTTACTGCTCATTTCTGACAGAAAGAAAGAGAGAAAGAAAGAAAGAAAGAAAGAAAGAAAGAAAGAAAGAAAGAAAGAAAGAAAGAAAGAAAGAATATTTCTTGATATTTGATACTTTTCTTAATCTTAATGTGGCCAACATGCAACATGCTAATGATCGCATATTCACACAGAAATACTCACACACGTATATAATGTTGAAACACTCAGTCCTCTGTCGCCCTGTGCTGATTTTTCTTTGTTTAGTTTGAGCATTTTTGCAAATTGTTTTAGATTCCTGCAGGTGGCGCTCTTTTCTGTTTTGGCACTAATTTCATTCATTGTTATCAAACATCTGCAGCTGCTGAAGCCTTTCACTTCCCAACATCTTGTCTAACATAGAAAAGATAAAACAGGACCGGGTAGGGAATAACTCTACTTTCCCCCTAACCTCAAAAACATCAACACTGAAATTACAACTCAATATTAAATAATGTTCACTCATGCTGTTGGTTGCTCGTATTTGGCTCTGTTGTGCAGATTTGTGAACATGTAAAACATGATTAAAGATTTTAAGGGAAATGTTTTCATGTTACAGAAGATGCTAAAAATGTATTTATTTTTAATAGCTTTGATCATATTTATTTATTTCATTGTCATCTTTAATGATGTAAAGTACCATAAGCTCTAATAACTAATGGGATTTTTGCCTTTTGAAACCTATTTTCCAAAGTTTTCATGGACTCATCATCATCAGCAATCATGTTAGAAAAAAATGGCAACACATTAAAAACTGTTTACAGCTTGGCTGAATCGCAACCCTCTGATCGGTTCGACCTCAGAGGATTAACGTTTGTTTAGATAGGGTATTCAAAATATGTGCCCCATGATGACTTTCTTGAAGAAGAACTTTGGTAAAAAAAAAAAAAAAATCCAGTCATTATTTGGTCAGGCTGACTACAGTCTGTGGTCGTCTTTTCCTCATAATCATATCAATTTATCTGCACAGAGAAAATGTGGATGGATATTAGAGAAGGACTGCTTTTTAAGGAGATTAAGGAGTCTGGTAAAGAAACATTGTTGCATACTTTTGGCAACGAAACAGCTGAAAGATCTGTTCTAAGGTTTGTCTTGGTGGGGTGTTTACTGGAGGAGTTCAAAGATACAGACAGTATGTCTGTTTGTGCTGATGATCAAAAGGTACAGTGGAACAGTGCATACAATAGCAATCAATGATGGGATTATGTGTGCATGAAGGTACCAAGGTCAGACAACATCTGACAACCACAAAGGGGTAATGAGGTCAGGGAAAAGGAAAAAAGAAATTCTTGATTGGTGTGTATTATGCTAGCGTGCATGCTGGCTCTGTCCAAAGGTACAAAAGTCTTCTAAAGATAACCAGCATGCTCCAAAAAGGCCACATCGAGGTTCCTGAGTTTGTACGTGCGGGACTACCTCTCCTCTCCTTCAAACCATCAGGCAGACTTCAGGGGTTGGCTGCACTTTGTACACCAGCTGTGCATTTATCTGCTTCTTTCAATGCTTTCCCACACCTTTTTGATAATGAATGCATGAATGCAGCCTGACATACCTATACATTTCTACTACCTTGTAACAAAATTGTCTTTGTGACATTTTTAGACTGGTAGCTGATGCTGTCGCAAAGGGATAGAGGGGATAAGGGTGGGTGTCTGAAGGCATCCTCAGAGCATATCCTTTGAACTTTGGGCATCAGCCAAAGTTTTTAGAGAGCAAGGTAATATGTGGGGTCACTGAGGTCTCCAGGTTGTGAAACTCTTGCGAGCACAGTCCAGGGAAGCATGTGGTGTCCCAGCCAACCTCTATGATTATGTTATTTCCTGTTTTCACACTTTTAGGTGCTTTGTGAATGACTGATTGATACTGATCTCAACAGGCATCTTGTACTTTTACTGCTTTTATAGAGCATGTATGATAAACTTAATCCTGTTAGTCGCTCAGACCGGGACTGCTCTCAAGAGCTGGCAACAATGTACCAGTTTCACTTTTTTTTTTTCATTTACAAGAGTTTTCCCCATAGATGCTTTTATTATGTAGTTAGAACAAGAAAGAAAAAAGTCAGAATTCTGACTTTAATCTCAGAATTCTGACTTTAATCTCAGAATTCTGACTTTAATCTCAGAATTCTGAGATTATTTTCTTTTCCAGTGGTCCTAATCCTCTTCGTATAACCCTCACTGAACAGCTGAATAAAATCTTAAAATCATTGGTGGGCTGCTTGGTTGTATTTATTCTAAGGCGTTGTGCGCAGAAGCAATGAAGATTCACCTCAGTGCACTGCAGTACAGAAAATAATTTTCATTTCTTTTTTTAAATCATAATAATAATAATGCTCACACGTGAGAATCTATATTTGTACCGAGGACAAGTTTGCAACAGCCTTGCGTCATGCACAAACCCGCTACAAGCCTGCAGTATATTTGTGCGCAGTGAAAATAGCGCTTTTCACATGTTCACGGAAATTTTTAACGCCGCAGGTCCACCTGATAAGAATGTGCTGGCGTAAGGGATTGTGTTTCAGAAACGCGTTTTTCCTCAAGTCACGTTGCCTCACAACATTAAAGCGACCAATGACCTAAGAGGCACGTAGTCCCACTGCTATAAAGTTGGCTTTGAGCTGAGGCGTCTTCATTCATGAGCACACTGAGAGGTGGATCCTGCGCTGCCGTTTGATTCCACTGACACACTCACTATTACGTTGGACAATGCTGCGAGTAAGATGCCTGAGAGGAGGTAGCAGGGGGGCCGAGGCTGCCCATCTGATCGGAGCAATGGTTGGTATCAAGGTGGTTTAATGTCTTCTGTGTCTCTCTCTCTCTCTCGCTCGCTCGCTCACTTTCTCTTTTATTCTAAGCAGAGTTTTTGTTATAAAGCACAATTCAAGTGAATAAACTGGGACAATATGATGAAGTTTGGCATTTCTCTTCACATCTGCCGCTGCACTTGATTGATTTGTTCATTTGTTATTTGTAGCGCTGAAGCAGTCATAATGACCCCGTTTGGAGGTGATTGTGTTGCAGAAATGAAGCTGAGGGAAAATGGAAAGATTGAAAAAAAATAATAATCTAATGCTGTTTGAGCATAAATCGTAATTGCGCCGATCATTTCCAAGAAATCTTCCTCCACTGACTGGTGTGATTTTCTTAACTGCTGACAAAGCTTTTCTGTTGTGGTTGCCTGAGTGACAGTGAACAGCTGTTTGGCACAGATGCGCTCTCAAACTCAGTGACACCGAAGCTGTTCCGTAGCCAGCAGAGGCCACACTGTAGCGCTGTATCTGTGGAGATAAGGCTTCTTAATAAAACGTGTACTTTGGCACCAAACCAATCTACCTCACAGAAGCTTTTTTCGCTTTGAAACCCAAGGCGCCTGAATGTGTTATCAGTTAACACACAGATCAGCCGCTTTCTACGTGAGGTGGGGGCATTAAAATAAAAAATAAAAATAAACACACCACTAATAGGAATTTTATGAAGACCGATCTGTTACTGCCCATAGTGTAAATATGCACTAAACTGATCCAAAAGGAGAAAATAAGATCTATTAAATCCAAAGATTTTATGCAACATTTTGTGCAAAAGTGCATGAAATGTTTGTTCAGCAAAATATATATACAAAAAAACAAAAATCTTAATGTGTTTTCACTTCCATCAGCTTGGCCGGGCGGTGAACGGATGGGTGCAGAGGACCCTCCAAAGCACTTCAAGTGCAGCAGCTGCACAGCCGCAGCATGCAGTTGAAGAGGAACATGTTACTGAGCTTGTTCAGCAGGAATGCCCAGTCTGCAGCTACAATGAATGGGACCCTCTGGAGGAGGTGATTGTGGGGCGAGCTGAAAATGCCCACGTGCCTCCCTTCACCGTGGAAGTGAAAGTAAGCAATGCTCTCAAAAGATGCTTTGACTCAAAGCATCCTTGTCATTTCTCTCAGCTTGCAGATTAACTCCATGTTGTTTTGTTACAAAACTCTTATCATCAGGCTAACACATATGAGAAGTACTGGCCCTTCTACCAGAAGTATGGGGGCCGGTCTTTTCCTGCGGACCACTTGAAAAAAGCTGTTGCTGAGATTGAAGAAATGTGCAATATTCTGCGTCACGAGGGCGTTGTCGTGAAGAGGCCAGAACCCATGGACTGGTCTGCGGAATACAAAACACCAGACTTCACCTCATCAGGTAAAAAGACAGAAAAGTGCACCAGTAACACTGAGCACTTACTTTCATGACTCCTGTCAGTATATGTGTGACATAAAGGTGTTAATGCATCACACTGCAGTATATAAACGAGTCTTTGTAAAGTAATTCTGTGCTGTTGACCCTCTCGTAGGAATGTACGCGGCCATGCCCAGAGACATCCTTTTAGTGGTGGGAAACGAGATCATCGAGGCTCCTATGGCGTGGAGGGCTCGTTTCTTTGAGTACCGAGCCTACAGACCTTTAATCAAGGAGTACTTCAGAAAAGGTGCAAAGTGGACCACTGCTCCTAAACCAACCATGGCCGACAATCTGTATGATCAGGTGAGGCCTTTGTTTAGGAGCTATAATACAGCCAGCTGGTCATTTCTCAAGGCAAGGACTTATGTCAAAGTTGCATTAACACCGAAACACCTTGTTTAGTTCTTCCTATCACACCTGAGCTCTTTGCACAAAGTTATTTATTGCTCTGTGTGTGATTGTGTGACAGCAAGCTATCCCTATATCTCAAATGCTGGAGTCTAAATCCTTTTCAGGATTATCCCATCCGCACAGTGGAAGACAGGCACAAGTTAGCTGCTCAGGGGAAGTTTGTGACCACGGAGCACGAGCCCTGCTTTGATGCTGCTGACTTTATTCGAGCTGGGACGGACCTCTTTGTTCAGAGAAGCCAGGTATGGAGGATATTTTATATTTTATCTTATGGCATCTTGTGGGTGACATCTTATACTTAATGGTAGTCACATGCAAAAAAAAAAACTGACACACGCATATATAGATCTCCCCAATTATTCATTGCACTTACAGAAAAAAAATAATGTTTCTTTGAATATGAATGTGAGGTTTGGAGAAGCCCCTAAAACGTCTCCTTTTCGCACTGCTTTTTTTTTTTTTTCAGGTTACAAACTACATGGGAATTGAATGGATGCGCCGTCATCTGGCGCCAACCTACAAGGTCCACATAATCTCCTTCAAAGACCCTAACCCCATGCACATTGATGCCACGTTTAACATCATCGGGCCAGGACTGGTGCTGTCAAACCCTGATCGCCCATGTCGCCAGGTACTGAAAGGCAGGAGAGTGCTGTGCTGCCCTCTTCTGGATACACTTGTACACACCACCACCGCCACAGAGTGGCCCACACTCACCAGTGCGCTTTGTCTTTTCCCTCAGATAGACATGTTCAAGAAGGCTGGCTGGACAGTTGTAAAACCACCAATACCTTTGATTCCTGATGGTGGGTACTCAAAGCAAAAAATATTTTCTTTCACACACACAAAAAATATAATATTTCGAATTTTTTTTACCGAAAAAACAAACAAACGCTCTCTTGCCAAGCAGAGCACCCACTGTGGATGTCCTCCAAATGGCTGTCCATGAACGTCCTGATGCTTGATGAGAAGCGTGTCATGGTTGACGCCAACGAAACCACCATTCAGAAAATGTTTGAGAACCTCGGTGAGCCTCTATTTGCACCACCACCTCCACCACCTTATTTATCTTTAGTAAATTCAATTTCAGCAGAAAATTAAAAAGTGCTCCATATTTTCACCTCAGTTTGCAGAAGCAGAAGAGTTCTGTTTTGTGATGAGTAATTGTGTGTGTGTGTGTGTGTGTGTGTGTGTGTGTGTGTGTGTGTGTGTGTGTGTGTTTAAATGCAGGTATCAAGACCATAAAGGTGAACATTCGCCATGCCAACTCCTTGGGTGGTGGCTTCCACTGCTGGACAACCGATGTCCGCCGCCGTGGTACCCTGCAGTCCTACTTTCACTAGCCTTGCCAGAAACAGGCAGTTTTTATTGAGCTTTGAATATAAAGCCACCAATCCGGAATCACTGCAATAATCCATTTTTATTATCAGTCAGTTTTTAACCCATCAGTCAACGAAGGGTGAAGCTCTCGTAAAGAAAAAGGCAATTTTTCAGAAATCTTTAAACCTAACTTTTTGTAAATGTGTATTCAGGTGTCGCCTGCTGAAACTCAAAGTTTGAATTCTTTAAAGTGGCAAAAAACAAATGATGGAGAAGAATAATGAAGACAGGTGGCACCGAAGCCTTTACCGGATTGTGTCTTTATATAGTAAACGAATATTTATGGATTGTTTTGATTTGACATTGCTGCACATCACAGTGCCTTTGCAGACAGCTTTGTTTGGAGTCAAATAGAATATAATGGATAAACTCAATAGCAACAAATGAACATCACTTGAATCAGTGATCTCAATAATAACTGCATTTCTGGCCTGGCTGTTGTGAAGTTGAAGTGTTTATGGCCTTTACATCTAACGCCAAAGCTATGAGGACAAGGTACAATTTGGTATGTGAATGTCATCAAACTAGGGCACAGGAGGAGGGAAGCCTCCTCATGAAACCTCAAAACCACGATCTTACCTTTTTCCAAAAAAACAAAAAAAAAACCAAAACTTTTTTTTATTTAAATAAATGTATAAAACTTTTATGTAGGTCATTAAACAATATTAACTTCTTATTACCGCTTATTATTTTTGCAAAGTTTTCAGTTTATTGAAAGGGAAAAAAAAGAAAAAGTTCTGTTTATATTTTCCGTACTCCTTATTGGATTTTCCCAACAATTTCCAAATGCGTGAAAGTATGCGGTCCATATCAGATTTTGTATACCTTTTTCCTCTGCTGTTTTCTCCTATTGCAAATCTGGGCCAGTTATATGCTACTAGTCATTCTCACTCAAACTGCTTAGCTGCTCATTGTGTCTTCAGGATGGAAGATGGTTTTTTTTGTGAAGATTTCTCTTTTTTGATTCCTTTGCCGCTGACGGGGTGTGGGATGTAAGGCATTAGCCTGTCTTGATATTTATTGTGAAACAATAAATTAAAAGGACGTTGTGGCTCAGCAGAGGAATGCTAGTGATGTTTTGTAATGTGCAATGTTGATAAATTAAAGCAAGTTGTGTGACACAGCTGTGATTCTGTATGTGCGTTTCTATCCATGCATGCATCCATCGTGAGGAGCGCTCAAACCTGTCGCGACGGGAGCAGCAGGGCACAGCCGGGATAGGCTGGCAGTCTGTAACAGGGCCAACACAGAGAGCTGGACTACCATTCACTCTCACATTCACACCTACAGCCAGTTTAGAATAACCAATTAAGCTAACTTAAGCATATTTTTTGCACTGTGGGAGGTTGGCAAAGTACCCAGAAAAATACATTTTAATTATTTAATTACAATATATTTGATTTGATATACCTGCTATTGTAAACTGGTTGGTATTGCATATCTTAATCATTCGTCCACTGCAGCAGTGTTAAGAGCCCATGTTGTAAAAGCTGACTGTAATTTTGGTTATACAAGTTAAAGATGCCTCACTGCAAATAAAAGTTCTGCACAAAAATCTTTTTACATAAGTGAATTCATAGGAATATTCTCAGCATGGAGTACTCCTTGTACTATGCGTCCCTTTTAAAATGTTCGTCATGCATTAATGTGTTAGCGGCTTTAATGCCATCAAGGTCCTGAACCGTGTTACATAAGTGGTTTTTACTGTATCCCAAACTCACTTTTAAAAGCTGCTCGTGTGTTTTCGGTTTGAAACTTTAACCGTTAGATACTCAAACGTAGTCGGAGCATAAAGTCACTGAAAACTGGAAACTCTGAAAACAAACTTTTAACTCTACACCAGTTACATGCAGCACTGGAGCACATGTGTACTTTGTTACTGCTGATATCACGCACTAGCTTGAACACCGAGGGCCACTAAAGGTAACACAAACCCGTGCACCTGGGACCTCTTCATCTGTTTGATAAATATCACCACAGTTTCCAGTGCATGTGGCACCACATTTACTGTAACCAGACCTTTACGTCTGTAAACATTAACCAGGCTGATTTGTCAGTGAGTGGAATATTGCTTCATATATTATTATGTAAACCTGACTACTGCCAATAGAAACCATACACACTACTGCCAAGGAAGAAAAAAACATGATAATTTATGCTTATTACTTTAGCTTAATTTAAAAGGCAGAATGTTGGAATATGCGTGAGCGTGTTAAATTAATATTGTAGCTTGTGGACATTGGCCCTGTCTTCGGTTAACTGCAGTTTTCTCTTTTAATATTGCATAAACTTTGTAATTAACTCCTTCCTTTCTTTTATTTTTTTCTCACTCCGGTTCAGATTAAAGGCCAGTGTTGTAAAATGTGTTCACCTCTCCATGCTCGTCTTATGGGACTGAACAAATACTGTGTAAGAAGTTTTAGATCTTAGCTAAATGGATACCACTGTACGCAAATGAGAACAAGTCATGAATTAAATATGTAATGGCCAATTTCAGCAAATGAAATTGTTTTCCTCAGCATGCAAGATATTTAAGGCATTACTTTTACACCGAGACGATGGCACAGTGAAGGAATACGTGAGAAAGAACAGCAGGTGCTCGGCTCTAACAGCCTCTGGCAGCACGATCACATTTCCAGGTCGTCATCTTTATACTGGAGCCGCTCAGAGTGGCGCACGTGATTAAAACACCCTCACTTTCAATCTAAGTACATCCATTACTCTCGAACTTTAAAACTGTTCAGTCTTTGTTTCGGTACGGCATGTGCAGCCTGTTTCCATGTCTGCACGCTTCCCAGCTCGTGCACGATGGCACGACCACCTCAATCTGAAGTCATTTGATGCTGACCCTTAGCACCATTAAAGACCTTCAAGCAAGCGGCTTTGATGTTTGACAGTTGACGTAATTGTGCTGTTAGGAGGCTAAATCCTCAATTTCCTCAATCTAGTTAAACTTTTTAGGAACTGCTGTGATTGCGTTTGACTACAAAGGCAAGACTAAAAGCAGTTTTCTTATCATGCACGGACATGTCCTGACCATGTCCAGCTTTCTGACATTACTCATTTGTCAATCACGTTGGATTCTTAACTGATTCACCTTTGTTTCAATGTGGTTTGCATCAAACTATCAGGCTGGAACTGTGGCCTGTGACGAGACACACACATTGTATAGTGGGAGAGGTTTACTTGAAGCCAAGTCACTTCTCTATGCAGCTGCTCAACTATGCAACTTTTTTTTTTTTTTTCTGTTCCTATGTAGACCTGTGCAGATGGGCTGCTTGTTTGTACAGCTGCCTAATTGAGCAACAGTACAGCTGCCACTGCAACTGTCTCCAAACAGGAGAATTGATTGGGATCTGGTAATGATCAGGCTTCACTGTCTGCAGGAGCACAACACTCACCTCCTCAATTCCTCTTATTTGAAGAGGAGTTTAGGACCAGAACATCTGGTCGCTCAATTTATACTCATCAAATACATAAAGCAGTGAAAATGTAAGATATCTCACGAGCATTTCCTAAAAATAGTTGGGGGGGGGGTTTTTGTTCACGATGAGCGAATAGTGGAAAAATATCAGGAATATATTACATATTCTAATGGTTCCCCTCTGGTCCATCAGGATAGATAGGAAAGAAGGAATACAACAAAATAATAAGTATTAACACTATTACACCCACATGAACAGCAACTTTCCACAGCATGTCTCTATCCTGTCTTCCTTCTTTCACCCCAACCGGTCGCAGCAGATGGCCGCCCCTCCCTGAGCCTGGTTCTGCCGGAGGTTTCTTCCTGTTAAAAGGGAGTTTTTCCTTCCCACTGTCGCCAAAGTGCTTGCTCATAGGGGGTCATATGATTGTTGGGTTTTTCACTGTATGTATTATTGTAGGGCCTACCTTACAATGTAAAGCGCCTTGAGGCGATTGATGTTGTGATTTGGCGCTATATAAATAAAATTGAATTGAATTGAACTTTAAAATGAAACGAGAAAAAAAAGTTGTGTTAAATAACACAGGGAGGCAGCAAAGCTCATGTCACACATTCAATACAAAAGACTTCACTTGAGTGTGTTGTCTCTGCCGCTAGCAGGTTTAACTGGTTAAAGAACTTTTTTTTTTTTTTTGCATTTGTATCAGCATAAATATGCACAACTAATGGACGACAGCACTGCAGAGGTCAGGCTGAGTAAAAAGTAACTTTTTTCAGGTGGCCGTGCATGCTAAGGAAAAACACGCACACATAGATTACATGCTTCTGAGGTGCCTGCAGAAGGGAGAAAGTCTAAAAAGGTCAAAACTCCAACAACACGTAATACTGGTGTATTGAACAGCCTTATTGTGAAAGCGTTTAATCAGGCACCTCACATGACACGTTGTCAGATGAAGACAAGAGGAAAGAGGAAAACCAAAACAATAGCATTGCAAGGAAATCCACTTCTGTGGCAACCAGTGCAGCTGGTTTCTTTTTTCAGTGTGTTTTTAGCTCTGCCAGGCCCCTATTTGTCTAACGCACAAACCGAGAAGGTCGTTAACCTTGTTAAGAAGGTTGCATACTCTCCTGTTTTCACCTTTTCACTTTTCACTTTTTCTCATCATTTGATGGCCCCGACACAACCAACCGCTAATGCGTGGATGAATATGTTAATATAGAGAATTATATCCAATTTCATGTGTGAATGACAAATGTGACCATGAGAAGCTGAAGCACTTTGGGAGCAGCCCTTGGTTGCACAGTCTAAATATAGGCTCAAGGTTGCACATGAAAACAAGTCAAAACAACGTCTTAAAGAGCTCGCACCAGTGGCTAACTTGCTGTCAGTATATAAGCATGTTGTACAATGAGCCTGATTGTGTGTTTTGTCAGGCCGCGTCCATTTTTAGGGACGTAAAACCCTCATAATGTAAATCAGTAAGCCATGGTTCTGGATGTCGGCTGTGATCGCTCTGCATTTTCTTTTATATAGGAAGTTGGTTTGGTTGATATGCTGGAGAATTTATAAAATGGACTATAAAGCAGAGCATTCATTCAGAAAACTGCCGTTGACCTGGAGCACAAAGGATTTTTTACTTTAAAGGTGTCCTTTAACGGCTTCTTTCACTTCCACCACAAAGATTCCACGAGTACAACATGTGCAGACAATAAATGATAAAGCAGTTTTCTGAGCATCTGAACATCCTGAGACGCAGCCGCCGAGCTGTCTCAGAATGACCAGAGACACGATGCAGCTGAGCGTTATTCCTCTGCCTTTTTAATGCCTGATGATATTCATGCTTTGTTTGGAAACTTGTACGAGTCAAAATGTGCCACACACAGACCTATATGTGTAAACTTGTGCCAATGTAACATAATATACATGCATTGTTTTGTAAAAGGCACTGTAAGCATTTTTTCAAATCTGTAATCGCATGAAACTTTTAATCGTTTACTGACATGAGGAAATAAAAGACTAACAATTTCATTTAAATGCTAATTATACAAAAGCTGCCAGTAGAGAGCAACAGAGCGCACTTTCCAAATTTCTAGACAACCAAAAGATCCCTAAAAATGTTTCACTTGTGGTAAAAATTTGGCCAGCTGAAATATGTTATTTAAATATTTGGGCTACACTCCTAAAGTTACGTAATAACTGGTCTGGAGAGATTCTCACTTCCTATTCTGATTTGATGTCCTAATAACTAAAATAGTTTGTTAAGAAAACATGAACATTATCCTGGAAAATGTATCATTTTGGCGCCTCCTAGTGGAAGAATCATGGAAAGAAAATCTTAGGACTGCTCTGCACAGCCCTTCAGCAGATAGCAGGCACTTAAACAAAGTAATGTCGAAGCCCATATGGTCCATCCATCCAAGTGGAGCAATTCTCTGATCTGTTTTAACTTCTTTGACATACTTTACAAAGCCTCTACAAAGTAACCTCTGCAAGGCCACACTTCCCATTTGAAATGACAACTCTTATGTCGTAATAATCAAATTTCTGAAATGACTGGACAGTAATTTTTCATTTTTACTCATCAGTATTCTAGACCAACTTTAAACCTATCTGTAAAGATAAACATAAGTGTCAGACTATCTTTTAAACTTTAGCCTGTTTTGTTTTGCTAACAGGGCCGCCTCGAATATTATGGTGTGTTGTCACTTTACTGTCGTCACTGTGAGATAAATCATTGCTTGAGGGACGTGTAAGTATGTAACTCCATTATGAAAACTAATGACATGAATTATGAAATAACATTTCACAACAATTTTGGTGATTGATTTACGTGATTATTAATTCTGTCTTATTGTTGTTGTTTTAATTTACTTAATGCACCTTAGCGTCGCCATCCTTGAATATAACATAGAAATATTTTTAAAATGCTGCAAAATATAAATAAGGTTAGAGTAACTGAGGTTTCCTCAGTGTTTCATTCAGACTCACTGGCCACTTCATTAGGTACATCTGTTCAACCTCTTGTTAATGAAAATATCTAATTATCACTTCGCATCAAATCAGTTCATTTAGGCATGCAGACATGGTTAAGTAAAAACCGAGACTCAAAATGAGGACGAGAGGGTATTTAAGTGACTGAACGTGGTATGGTACAGAAACTGTTGATCTGCTGGGATTTGCCCACATGGCTATCTATCTACACATCGACGTGGTCTGAAAAGGAGAAAATATCCAGTGAGCTATGGAGAAAAATGCCTTGTTGATCCCAGAGGTCAGAGGAGAATGGCCAGACTAGTTTGCGCAGATAGGAACAAGAAAATAACCAATTGTTACAGTCAAGTTATGCAAAAGAGCATCTCTGAACATACAGCACATCAACAACAGCAGAAGACCACATCAGCCTCTTTTCTCATCTAAGAACAGTAAACTGAAGCTACAGTTCGCACGAACTGGACAACTGAAGGTTGGGAAAGTGTTGCCTGGTCTGATGGGATGGTGGTGGTGGTGTAATGTGTCGGGGATTGCTGTTTGCCACACCTTGGCCCTGTTAGTAAAATATAAGGATTGTTTAAGCGCATTTATTACTGTATAGCCAGTATTATACACCGCAGTGTACCCATCTTCTGATGACTGCTTCCAGCAGGATAACACACCATGTGGCCAAACTCAAATCACCTCAAACTCGTTTCTTAAACATGACGCAGAGCTCTCTGCGCTTAAACGGCCACCACAGTAACCAGATCGCAATCAGCAGCAACCGTGAGATGCTATCGTGCCAATGTGGAGTAATATTTCTGACGAAATGTTTTCAGCACTTTGTTAAATCTATAGCATGAAGAACGAACGCAGCTCTGAGTCCAAAAGGGAGTCCAGCACGGTATTAGCAAGGTGTGCCTAATAAAGTGGCCAGTGAGCGTGCTACCACGCTGAATGGAATCACACGATGTCCAAGCTGAGTAAACTCGACAGATATAAAATGCAAATAGGAATTTTGCTCCTTGAGCAATGCGCAACCACTGACAACCTCGGGACTTTAGCATGTACACAAAACATGCAGTTTAACAGTGAAGCAAACGTAAACACACGACAGCCTTACTGTCCTATGATGTCCCGGCTAAAGAATGCGGCAGCACAAAGTACAATGGTGATAAGTGAGAGCCAAACATGCATAAATAAGAGAAGTGTAAATAAGGTAAAGTAAACATGTCATCGCTTCATGAATAATGCAGCCACTGTTACTGACAGCATATAAAGAACTGAGCATGATCCGTCAGCAGATTCATTTATGTGCTCTCATCTGTCAAATCTCTGACATAGATTTATATAACACTTACATTCTTCACATTGCTTTTTTCCCCTTTTTTTAATGAGGCTATAAACCATTTGAGGCTGGATTTTGTTTCCGGGCCATGACTTAAGGAAATTAAGCAAATTCTTATAATATGTTGCACAAAAAAAAAAGCTCCAAAAAGCAGTTAATAGTTTTAATATTGAATCTTTGACAGTGTGTAATACGGCCATGTGCTAGCATTATACATTACTTGGAATTAACTGGCAATTGTGAGACCCTGTGATAGCTTTTAGCCTGTTGAAGCTCACTGTCATCAAAGGCAACACAGACTGAACTATGTTAAAGGGGAACGCTGCCAATTTTACACATAGAAGGCGATTTACTTGTCGTGGGGGGGGGACTATTGTGAGCATGTGTCAGGGCCTTACCTTTGGCTAAGAAAACAAGTGTGAAGCCAAGTTTGTCTGAGCGTATTTTTTTTGAGTCGGCCTCAAAGGCACTCAGTTTAAATGATGGGTGAGTATAGGGCAATTTTCTACTGAAAGGATGCTGTTGGTGGTGTATAGGAAATGCTGTCTTCTTCCTCTGATGTACTGCGAGCCCACCAACTTAACACAACTGCTAATACTTTTATTTTGAACAGTGTCAGTTCATCTGGCTACTGCCCTCCTTCTCAGTCTTGATGTGCAACAAATCTCCACTGAAACATTTGTTATTTGGAGCAGCACATCTCATCTAAATTTAGCTATCCACTTATAAACACTGCACATAAGTAAACAATGATTTTTTTAAATTTTTTTTTTTTTTTTTACAGCCCCTCCGTCTGAAGCAAGAAGTTGTCAGCGGTGATTAAATGCGAAGAAACTAAATATTTAAAAAAATGTTTTAGCTTTTAAGGACAGACGAACACACTAACTGACAGCTCTTCCTCCTCCTTCTTCTTCCTATTTTAGTTATCATTTTCATGCAGAGAGCAGATAACACTGCTGTAGTAGTTATTAGAAATGGCAATTATTTGTATAATCACAGAAGAACGTATACTTTCACTTAAAAGATGTCTGTGCTCTTTTACCGACAGATTTCCGCAAGAGTTTGAGATATAATTATTCAATCATCCAATCACCTGAAAAGTGTTTTTTGAAAGCACCGTTCTTTTATTGTACATGTTCCACATCTTTGCATCTGTCCATGCACCCATTTACTGAGTATTTTTGGACATATTTGTGCTAGTAAAACCCCGTGTTGTGCTAGCAGTGGGCCGTGTCCAGGTCAAAAAGAAACCAAAGTACAACAAAAGGTAAATAAATAAATCTAAACATACCAAAGACTGGAAATGCTGAAAGTCGTCACCAAAAGCACAAAGACGATCAGACAGTTCAAAGGGCGACAAGCGGGACTGTGAATACACAAAGGGGTAGATTAGATAAAAGACACATGTGACAAAGAAAGCTGAAGGGAAAAACACAAAGGCAGGAAGTAAAACAAATACAGAGAAAGGATGAGGGAATTTCAAATTAAAAGAGAAAGGCTAAACCTTTAAACTGAGACAAAATGAGCTTAAACATATGCTATGATAAAACAGAGTCAGAAATAATAAATAATAATAAAAAAGGGTGTAAAAAAAAATGTTAAAATCTGATTGACACTGTTGCTTGACTGTAATTTTTGAGAAATAGAATCAGCTGTTTGTTCTTTGAAACATATAGTAAAAAGTATAATGCAGAACATGTGTTTACAGAGTTCTCGACATATCTTGATGATATGATAAAATGACACTGCTTAACTCTCATGAGAAAAAGCACCAGATATAGATCACATAGTACATCCGCAACATGTGCTACTGTAGAAGCCCTAGCTGCTGATCTCCCTGAGCACCCAGCATGCACTGAGGCCTGTTTTTCAGCTTGAACCATACATCTGGGTGACAGCTGTACGTTCAGAGCCGTCTCACAAGCTGAAGTCAAAGCTTATGACACAAGGCAGACTGTTTACTGTATTATATCATTCCCTTATACAGTAGCTTAATAATGATAAAAAACATTAAGCATCGTGGGCTTATGCTATTACTAGGATTTGCAGGGGCGACATAGGAAAGGGGCTTGTCTGCTAATTGAAAGATCGATGGTTTGATGTGTCACAGTATTCTAAGATACTGTACTCTGAGTTGCCCCCAAAGCATCTGATATCCCTGTGTTAGTGGTAGTTACCAACGTTGTAAATGACCAGTGACTTTGTCTTAGCATTTGGTTAGCATCAGCCAAGAAGTTAGCTAATGCTATCAAAACATTTGTACTAGCAAACCAACATGGGTAAGCTAAAACTGGCTAACTTGATAATATATTTAAAATTTCTTTTTAATAAAGCAAACATGTAAATGCTTACCATTTATTCTTGAAGGGAATTGTACATAAACAGCTTTTTTTTTTCCTTTTTTTCCCCCACACTGCCAAGTTATGACATCACAACAACATGTGATGTCATATGTTGTCATATGACATCACATCACTTCAGCTTCGCTTCAGTTGCGAAGCTGATCCTGGACCAACATTATTATGATGATGCAGGAAGAATGCTAACAGGAGGGCCTCAGATACACCATGTGGGCAACATAATTAGGCGTATGAAAAAGCACTTTGGTGAATGAAATGCTCAAATCAAGTAGAAAAAGTCCTACACAAGTACCAGTCCATATTATGGTCAAGATATTCTTGTGTCAGGTGCCTTCAAGTACTTGAGTATTTTTAAGTTATTTAATAGAAATATTAAAGAAGGAATTCACACAAATCCTAAGAGACAGAAGAGGGAATGACTTTAAAACCATTAGAAATCTGACTCTTCAAACCAACAGGCACAGTCACTACAATATATGACCTCTTGGAAAGACACGTTTCCATGCTGGATGTTGCAATTTTGCTGCTTTTTTGAATTCAGAGGAAATAGGCAACCTCTATTTGGCTCAGTGACCTCCCACTGGGAGGTCATGGGGTCACAGGGCTTTCGCGCTACCATGAGGTATTGTTCTCTTTGAGGTTTCAGGATGAAGCAAACATTTGTTGCACTCTTTTTGTTTTTTTTTGTCCCTAAATATACTTTGTGTAAGTGCTGCTGAGGCAGTGAAAGAGGTGCCAAAGAGGTGAGTGAATGAGTTTCACAAAATAAAACATGTCATCAGGAACAAACATTGCCAAAAGCTTGCTGGTAAAATGTGAGAATAAAGTAATAAATATAAAAATATATTTGGATTTTATTTTTCAAGCAACACAATAAATTATTTAAAGTTGTGATAGTTGATCTTACTTTTTTTTAATTATTATAAACTACACAGCACACTGTGTATCAAATTAACCAAAAACGTAAATAACCTCATGATCACTTAACATTTCATTATCAGCAACAACGTCAGTGTGATAATCTCTCATTACAGAGCTTTTTAATGGATTTAGATATGCTTTACTGTATTTTGCATGTGTTTTCAGACAGATTTGCATAAACTACAACGTTATTATGTGCATTCAAGCTTTTTAATAAAAGTTTTACTGTGTATTAAAAACTGTAAACGTGTGTTCCCAGATTCAGCAGGGTGACAGGCTTATCCACAGTCGCAGTACCTGCGGTTTGCATGTGCTACATGCTTTGAATAAAGAAATGAAATAAATAAAGGTAAGGCTACCTGCAGCGAGCTGAACGTTGGTTGGCCAGGGCTCTTTCTTCCTCTTTTCAAAGTTCCCACGGAAGGCAGAGGACCGCCCAGCGGCGCCGAGCGAGCCTCTGATTGGCTGCACGCAGCTCATTTGCATTAACGTCAGTAAAGGCTGTAGGTCAATCCTTGCGGGTGCTTTTATTGGATGTGCCGCTGTCAAGCAGTGCTGAAGAACTGGAAGGGCAAACGCCAGAAAAGGCAGAGAAAAGACAAACATTAAATCAGCATTATGTAGCTCGATCCTGCCTTACTTCCGCTCTCGACAACCTCAAATAATCCTGCCGTGCCCGATTTCGGATTTGAAACTTGTGGACACGGAGCGGTCCTTTTTTTTTTTTTTGGAAAGATTTTTTTTTCTCTCTCTCTCTCTGTGTCTCTCTCTCAGAGCGATCGCATTCTCCAGAGGTGGTACCTCACAACATTACTCTCTGACAGCCTTTACATCCTTTTTTCCCCCTCTCCCTCCTCCTCCAGAATGACAGAAAATCGCGGAGCCTGCTAACACTCTTTATTGCACCCGGGTTTGGAGCTCTTGTATCAGGCGGATCATCCTCAGCCGGCCAGCCTGGATGCCTGGATGGAGATTGCGAGCCATCCACCAAGATTTCTCCGTGTCCTAAAATTGGTGATTTGGGGCTGATAAATGGAGTGTTGTGTCGGGCAGTATGCTTCACGAAGCTTGTTTGACACCGAAGTCACTGGCCAGAATAACGCTCTGAGGTGTGAATATTTCAGCCTGTTGATGATGAACCGCTCAGGACTGGAGCAAAGTGTCGTGAGAACCGGTTTATGGGCCCGTGTCTTGAGCTGAAGTGGCCAACCGGATTGTTGAAGAGAAGGAGAGGAGAGGACGGGGAGAGAGGGGGAGAAGGCATCATTTTTGATGGCTCCGAGGTGGTGGAGGACGACTACACATGAAACCTTGGCCGCAAAAAATGGATAAAACTATTGCATGAAAACTGGACGGGGAGGGGGGGGGGAAACTGCGTGGTGTGTCTTAGGCCTACTTGATAACTCTGAAGTTGAAGGGGAGGGGGGGGGGTGGAGGAAAAATGAGAAAATGTTGATGTGGTACGAGGAAGGCGAGAAGAAGAAGAGCCGGAGTGAGGGATAATAATAATAATAATAAATAATAAATAAATAAATCGTCCATGGGGATCTGAGCAGCGGAAGAATAACGGAATCCAAGTTTTCGAGGACAAGACAGCTGCTTTGATTGAAGCTCTCCAATTAACTTCATGTGAAAAACAGAGGGAGGAAATCAGCTTCCTGGTCGGGGGTGGGGGTTAGAAAAATATATTATTCATGCCTTGTGTTAGAGCTGAACCGGCTTTGCTGTGGCCTAGATGATATTTACATATATATTTATATATAAATATATATGTAGCCTACATTTAAACAACAAGAAACTATGAACCTTAGGAGGAAGAGTGGACTTTAAGATTACAAAACGAGGC
>VURO01034566.1:0-13002 GCA_015108175.1 Pelvicachromis taeniatus | reverse complement strand
CTGATGGCTGATTGTACTTGTTAGGGATTGATTATTGGAAGTAGTTGGTTTGTTGTTTTTTTCTTGTTGTTCCTGTTCATTGCTATGGGTTGATGGCTACGGGTTGACGACTATGGGTTGATGGCTACGGGTTGATGGGTTGACGGCTAGGGGTGAACGGCTACGGGTTGACGGCTACGGGTTGACGGCTACGGGTTGATGGCTACGGGTTGATGGCTACGCGTTGATGACATTGGTACGGGTTGATGGGTTGATGGCTACGGGTTGATGGCTACGGGTTGATGACATTGGTACGGGTTGATGGGTTGATGGCTACAGGTTGATGGCTACGGGTTGATGGGTTGATGGCTACGGGTTGATGGGTTGATGGCTACGGGTTGATGGCTACAGGTTGATGGGTTGATGGCTACGGGTTGATGGTTATTGATGCCTTGTTGTTGTGGGTTGTTTTATTGCTACTTTTGTTCACTTTCTTTTATTTGCTCATGACTTTTGTATGTTGGGTGGTTTTTGGTTTTGTAGATTTTTGTTTAGTTTTTATTGTTGTTTTGGTCGCTGGTGGCTCTTTGGTGATTGGTTGATTGGCCATTGTTGGTTGGTTGCCTCAGATTTCTGTGTGTTGGGGTTTATTTCTGTACTATTTGCATAGCTTTGTTTTTTTGCTGGTTGCTGGGGATCTCTGCTGGGCTGTTGTTCTTATTGGTGGCCTTACTTGCCCTTTGAAATATCCTGGTTTCTGTTGCTACTTGGGACATCACATTCTCTTTTTAGCTTTAAACTCTTTACTACAAATTTGATATTTTCTTTCAGATTAGCAGATTCAGATATTATCTACAGGTAATCTGTGTTGATATTTGTTTTGCAGTTGTACAGCTGCAGGCTCGGCGCTCCCCGGGTATCAAGTTTCTTTTATTTGATTCAATATTAAAGTCCTAAAGTTTGAAGTAGGTTTAGAAGAGGTGGTGAGGTGTGCTGAGCTGTTTGATACTGCTTTCAACCTCACCCTTCATTCCACAATCAGCAATGGAATTAGAAGTCTGCCAGCCTGCAGGACTCCGCCCTCTTACCTGTCCACACACCTGAAGCAACACTTAATCCTCTAAAAACAACACTGTGTGGTGTACGGTGCCAAATTAGAGTTACTTTCAATGTAAAAGGTTAAACAGAGTCAATTTAACAAAACAAGAAGCAGAGCAGGGAAAAGAGTTGAAAACATAGAGAAGGAGCCAAGTGAGCGAGTGAATGAATGAAGGTGACGCACCTGAAACAGGTGATGAAGATTAAACGACGAGTACAAAAACCTTTCCACTCAAGTATCTATTGCAAACTGTGAATGTTATCACTGAGAGCTGGCTACGTCCAAATCTACAGGAAAATGGAGCCTTCAGAAAGGATGTGAACGAAACCTGGACCAAGAAAAGGACCAATCCCAACGCGAACACCTAAAACGGGAACACTGCCTCCCGGCCCTGACGTCGTCCTTTAGCACTATCATGGTGGCGCTGCCTTTAAGATTAAAGGCCGGGAACAAAGACCTTAAAGCTGAGCACAGATAATAAGAGAGGCTTTAAGATGTGCCATGACGTGTACATACCTGTGTTTAAGAACTACGGCCTGACCAAAACAACGAGTCCAAAAAAAAGAAAAGCCATAACCAGCTTCATACAATCAGCAGCTGTCTCTAAAGTTAACTTCATACAAATGTGTCCCTGTCGACCGAGAGGCGGGGCTTACGACGTCTCGTTTATGAGCAGTGCGTCTGTGCAGCTCAGGTAAAATCACCAGAGTTTTACAGCACAAAGTGTGCACCAGCTTCACTGCCACATTACAGCAACACGCGTGCACGCGCACACGCACCCACGCTGCACTTTGAAGCACATGGCAGAGACTTACAGTCGGACACAAACTGCTCCGTCTGCAGAGAGCTGAACCCTTTAAATCCTGACGAGAGTTTAATCCCCGTAAGGAAGACAAATCCCGTGGTTTAAACTGAGTCAGGACCTCGCAGCGTTAATAAAAGGAAAACAGCTAAAAAAGCAAAACCCGGCGCTCCGTCTGAGCTGTGGGTGAGTAAGCGGCGGCAGAATTCACACTACGTTTCTGCTTCGAAACTTTCCAAACACATTTTAAGCCCTTTTTTCAAGATGAACAACTAAAGTCTGCTGCTAGAGCTCCTCACGCCTCGGTGCTTCTGCAGCCATCTATGTAAAACCCCACCAAGAGGCTCATCTGAGGTCTACAGTTGTCTTCTAGCACTCCAGGTTGTTGCTATCAAGGCAACAGAGGCTGACGAGCGCACGGCCGTTTGAGAGCGTGCGTGGTGAGACGACTCGCTCATCAAACATTTGCATCTCTGGTCCCGACTCTTTGCGGGTGGTTATGGGGAGGCCAGGCTTCACCTCGGGGCTGTGAGGTGGCCGTGGCTCTGCTCCTATGGGCCTGAGTGATGAAAAGCAGGTCTAGTAAATAATCTGAACCACTCTGCTCTTTCTCATCAATTTAAAAAAAAAGAAAAAAGAACCATGAATGAGGTCTCTGCTGGTGCCGCTCATCCTCATCCACCTGTGTAGATGTAATTACAGGTATTACTCAGGTATTCCCACAGTAGCTCAGCTGCACAACGTGAGCTTTGTCGCGCTGCTTATCCGATCAGACAAAGCCATCACGCTGTCCGAGCGCCGCCAGCTTCCTGCTGTAATCTGCTGCTGGATGCAAAGTCGGTGTGAGGCTGCTGAAAGGAGCGCGGTGCGCTCGGCTGATGTTAGACGTGTTTTTATGTTCGCATTTTAGTCCGTCTTTATCTTTAAGTTAAGTAAAAGCAGAGCAACATTACAGCCGTGAGTTTAGTGTCCACGAACGGGAGACAGTTTTATCCCTCAGTGGCATCCAGTGAAGAGAAAAGGTGCACGCAGCCACAATGACATCACAATGACATCACAATGACATCACAATGACATCACACACTGTTCCACAGGAAATATGTCCGCTACAGGAGGAAGATGATCTTCATTAGAAGAGCAGTATTTGGTTCATCCTTTAATGACTGTGTGTGTGTGTGTGTGTGTGTGTGTGTGTGTGTGTGTGTGTGTGTGTGTGTGTGTGTGTGTGTGTGTGTGTGTGTTCCTCCTCACTTGTATGATCCAGCGATGACCTCCTCACAGTCGATGATCATGAACTTCTCCAGAACTTGTCCGGTGAATTTCTTGCCGCTCTTGGTGCAGTACGTGTCACCACAAACGCTACGAATACGCATGTTCTGCACGCGCACACACACACACACACACACACACACACACACACACACACACACACACGAGGAAGATGAAATTAGAAACAAATTGATGTACTGACAAACAAACAGTAAGCAGAGCTG
This sequence comes from Pelvicachromis taeniatus, assembly GCA_015108175.1. Taxonomy (NCBI): domain Eukaryota; kingdom Metazoa; phylum Chordata; class Actinopteri; order Cichliformes; family Cichlidae; genus Pelvicachromis; species Pelvicachromis taeniatus. The sequence goes on along the minus strand of VURO01034566.1, from coordinate 9,629 downwards.
GTTTGAGCGCTGAGTGTTCTTCTTTTAATTTGTTTGTCAGACGTTGACAAAGTTGTGAATGTTTACAGCAGAACTCTGATGAAGTCGTCACTTTGAGGTGTAGGAAGTCTTTTTTTTATATTCACTTTCAATGATTAATAAATTAACTGACACAAAGGGATTTAATAACTCCGGCTTTAAAGGGACCTTGTTGCAGACTCGTTGTTCTCTTTGAGACTCGAATGTCGGCCCCGTTTGTCTAAATGAGCTGTTCTGGCTCCGCCTCCTTTAAAGCAGCTTTATTTTAACTGGTTGCTACAAATAAATGGATGATTTGTACAGTAGGTGGGCGGGGCTTCTCAGCTGTGCCTGAATTGATCATATTTGCGATGTCTTCTTTCTATGACATCATGAAACTGATCGCTGTTTGCCCCTGTGGGGCCTCTGTGGGACCCCTGTGGGGCCTCTGTGGGACCCCTGTGGGACCCCTGTGGGGCCTCTGTGGGGGTGCGTGCGGCCCTGCAGTCAGCGCTGGCGTGTGCTGACTTACACTGAGGTGTGAGGAGTTCTTAATATCCAGCGAGGAGCACATGTCTGTGAAGTGTCCGAGGTTCTTCTCGTCCAGCAGGATGTAGACGGGGACTCGGCGCTTGTTGGACGCCTCCATGAGGTCGCAGAGCAGGTCCACGTCCGTGAACACATCCATCACCACGGCGATCACCTGCAGAAAGACCAGACGTAAGCACAAAATGTTTAGTGAACGTTTCACGAGCGTCGTTATGAATCTGTGAGGGTCACAGAAGCGCTCTGTGACCCTCACCGGAGGTTTCTCAGACTGTTCCTGCGACGTGATCATGCACACAGCAGGTTTATGATTTCACCGTCTCCTTCAGTTTTTCAGTCCTTTATTTGATGAACTCCCCCATCATCTGTGATCCATAAAGCCGACCTTTGTTCAGCTCGGCCTCTCAGTCACTGAGCTGTCCTCGAGAAACTCCACAATACAGGCCACAGTGTGAGGGCTTAATAGGTCAGAAACTGGAGCAAAGTGACGAAATGATCAGAAAACCATTAAGTGACGCACTGCAGCTTCATCAGTCGAGTCAAACTTGAAATGCCTGAATTGTCTCTCGGCGACGTCCCTGCTCCGGTCACAGACTGCACTGACCTTCGTTCTCGGTCTCCTCTGAGGAAAATCCTGGATTCACATCTTAAAAGCTTCTCTCGCGTCAGAAGAGACGCGTGTCAGCGGCTCACTGGGGTCTTAAAGAAATCATGACCACTGATATTTTTACGCTTTCTACGCCGATTTGAAGTCAGTTGGTTACGTTTGTAAGCCTGCTCCTCTCCAGGAGCCTAAACGTTTCTAAGAATGAGGTCAGCATATGTTCAAGTGAGCTACACTCTGGGAGGGGAAATCCCTAATATGGTCACTTCAGGTACAGAAGCCCCCCCCCCCCTGCTGTTCAGGCCTTTGAGGGGCCGCAGGTCAGTTCCAGGCCGGGTCATGCAAAGTTACTCCTGACCTTAGTATGTAGGTTTAGCCCAAGATGCTCAGGCACAGGTTTGTATCTGTTTATGAGGCCAAGACTGGAGGTCAAAGGTCATTCAGTCACAAGCCTCAAAGCGAGGAAATGAGGCGAGCTGAGTCCTGACTTCTGTTTGACCGTCGGGGGGGCTCTGAGCGTCTGGTGGACGGGCGCATGGCCGCGTGCGAGCGTGCGAGCAAAGACGACTGGCTCGTCAAACATGCGTCTCCTTTTTTGTGCTCCTGGACAAACTGAACTTCTCACCAGAGCACTTTCACTAAAACAAGCTGCAGATGTGAGTGCAGCTCACAGATTTACGACCTGTTAACATGAAACGATAATTGCAGCGTGACAGCGTCTGCACACCTGAATGAACCTGTTCTGTGTCCCCGGGCTAAAGCTGTGCTGCACAGGCCCGCTGATGTTGTTACAGTGGGAGGAGCTAAACCTGCTCGTGTCAGGCAGTGGAGGGGCTGCAGGGCCCAGGGTAAGATACAGAAGGCTTATTGTGTGAATGCATTCACACAATAAGCTTATTTCATACTGAGAATCATGCAAAGCTGCTGCAGCACAGTCCAAGCAGAAACATCTGCAGCAGAGCGGTTTGCATTACTGCTGCAGTGACATTTTCATTGATTGATATTTCATATAACTGTATTTACTTTTAGCCGACCCGGCTGAGCACCACGTTGCCTTTAATGAGCTCCTGTTATTGAAGCAGGGGGACCGTGGGGGTCTGCGCCCCGGGGCCGCTGCACACTCCGCTTTAACATGAACTAATAATGAAAACTGTCGTGCTGTCGAGTGACAAGAGCCGTTAGAGGAACAAACGTGCGGCTGTTTGTCTGCTGCATCCACCAACTGACGAAACGCGTCCAGAGTGTGACCTGATCTGAAACCTGCTGAGTCGGCACGGACGTGTGGGAAACAGGTCAGCGTCTGCGTCTGAGAGAAAACAGCTTCTCCGGCGCGGACGCACAGACTGCTCAGGTTCACGTAAAACAAAAAAAAAAAAAACCCGCATTAAACACGTTTATTTATACACGCAGGAGGAGGAAGTGACTCACACGCAGCGCGTGCCCGACTGTCTGCCAACAAACCTACGGAGCTTCTCGTTTGACGTGAGCGCTGACCGGGAGACGCCGAGCAACACGCTCCGAATGTGGAGGAGAGAACTCGGTTTAAGGACTGTTCATCTGTCGCCTCGTGTTTGTGTTTGTGGAGGTCACAACTGCAGCAAGGGGGGGCGGGGGGGTCAGTGGGACCCGTGCGGGGTCAGAGTCCATGTTTAAAGAGGCTCCTTACACCAAGTCTGACATAGACAAATAAATCCCAATGAACCAATGAACAGACGCAAACCAGGTGATGAAAACCTGCTACACACACACACACATGCACGCACGCATACACGCGCGCGCACACACACACGCACACACACACACACACACACACAGCATCTGCAAAGAGACAAGCGAAGCAAAGAAAAAAAGAGCAATCTTTAAAAGAACAGGAGAGCCTGCAGTGTCAGCAGTGCAACATTTCTACAAATACACTAAATAAAAGCTTCAAAGTTGATGAAAAACAGGAAGTACACAACAATGAAAAGCGCTGCAGACAACAACACAACAACACAAAGACCAGGAGACACGAACCTGCCCCACGTGCCTCAAACACGAGAGGCGACTTTAAAAGAGACTCAAAGTGAGCGAGAGAGACAAAAAAATGATGCGAACTTTGTGTGTGTGTGTGTGTGTGTGTGTGCGTGCGTGTGTGTGTCTGCTCCCTGAACCTCGAGCAGCCGGCCTCGAACTCACGAGCTGACAAGCGGAGATGAGCGACGGCGGGCCGTGACAGGAGGTGGCGGACGGGTCCGGGCATGCCCACGCCGTTTGTAAGCAAGCCGTGTGAAAAATGCTCCAGGGACGGATCCACGCAGTGAGCTGCACCTCGGTGCTACGCGCGTTTAGAGCCGCCACACTGTTGCTCCATCATTAAAAGGACAAATATTTTCCACAGCTGAGTGTTATTACCGTGCGTGTGCAGAGACGGCAACGTTTGATCTCCGCTTCATTCAGTTACAATAATTTTCCTTTATGCGTTTGACTGCATTCAGGCTTCATCTCCGTGTTATCGTCTCTTTAACGCTCGGTCTGCTCTAATCAGCCTGACACACACACACACACACACACACACACACACACACACACACACACACACACACACACACACACACACACACACACACAGTGTGCCACAGAGCGGGCTAACGTGCAGACGGACATGCACACTAAATATTCAGCTGTAACTAAATCATTTGTCATAGTTGACACCTGGACGTGTTTCTGTCACTTGTGAAGCTGCGTGCTTTTATTGTGTCGTGTGTGATAATAAAAGGGTGGACACGGAGTGACTGCTGAGAACTTTAGGTTGGACTTTTGGAGATTATAAGATGCTTTTTCACAGTTTTTAGCACAAAATTAATCAAATTATAGAGAAAACAAATCAATCAATAATAAAACTGCAGATCTTTAAATCGGACCTTTATCTTTATATCGATTAACAGCCTGATTATTGTATGTGTAGATGTCATGAAGCTCAGGAGGAAGCTGCTGCTGCTGCATTTCCTGCTGCAGGTGCAGCTTTGAGTCTATAAAACGCAGATTTTGAGACTAAATCTTTTGACATTTGCAGCTTTTCTTTGTCTCATAAGAATAAAAATAAGCCTAAGTTTGAGTAAAGGCCGCAGTGAGGCTGAGGAGAAGTGTGAGCTGGACTGTGGGAGACGATACGAGCACACATATTGGGCCCACTGTGAGGACAAAGCACTCACTCATCAATAACACAGTAAGGCCAGCTCTGCCCTGTGGGACTGACCGATCACGGCCTCCTGCTTCTGGCTGTGTAACCAAAGAGCGCAGGCAGACCGGGTTCTGGATCCGGACCCCTCGGAGACCTCTTACCTTCTTGGCCTTGTTGATCAGGGACCTGATGATGTCTTTGATGTTGCGGCTCTTGTCTCTCTGGAAGTAGATCTGAGTATCCGACGGTCCGTATCTCGTCGGTGTATCGGGCCAGCCGAGCTCCAGCATCGGCGGCTCCTCGTCGGACATCATGGGGAAGTAAGTACCAGAAGTCAGCTCGGACACGGCGTCCCCGTCCCCGAAGTCCCGGTCCCCGGTCCCTGCGCCGTTGCTGTCGGGGCCGCCGCACGCCTTGCTGGCCGCATGCTGCGTAATGTAGTGGATCTCCGGCGGGGAGAGGAAGTTCACCTCCCGCTCCTCGGTCAGCACCCTGCGGTACTCCTTCTCCCCGTGCTCCAGCAGTGCGTCCGTGGCCAGCCGGGCCGCCTCGTTGTGGCTCAGCTCCAGCGTGGAGCCCTGCCGCCACGGGTTCTTCACCTCCTCCAGGCGGGTGGCGAGCTTGCCCAGCGGCTTCCTGCCGTTCGAGGCCGGCCTCAGGCCCTCGGAGCTGATCATGGTGCTGCTGCGGTCAGCAGGTGCGGGATTAAGCGGGTACACCGGCTCTCTGACCCCCCTCCCCCTCGGGGTTTGAATAGAGAAATAAGGTGCGCGGGGCAGGAACTACCTGCTGCTCTGCTCCGGGAACATTGAATAAAATCCCAAAGTGCGGATTATGTGAGACCACAGCGGGCAGTAATCCGCCCCGACGGGAGGCTGCACCCCTCCGCGTACTCACTCACAGGGTCCCGCAGCTAAAGGCGCAGTTCAGCCCCTCTCTGAACAGTCCGAGCCCGGCAGCTGCAGTGCGCCCTGACGCTCCTAATGGTCCCCTCTTCTCTGGTTCCCGGTGTGCTGGGCAGGATGTGAAGTCCCAGGAGGCTCTTCAGCGCAGCGGCCGCCTCCTCTCCTTCAGCCCGTGTGTGTCCGTGTGTGTGTGTGTGTGAGAGAGAGAGAGACACTGTGTTTGTGTGTGTGTCAGTGTCAGGTGTGTAGCTTCTGCTCACCTGACTCCACCTGTCCCGTCCCCAGTCTCGGACGTGGACAAGCACCTCCCATTCTTCCCGTTGTCAAGCCAACCGGCTCACAATAGGTAACCGACGTCTGGAGAGCCTTTCAAAATAAAGCTCCCAGAGAGCGCGCGCGGGAGCTGCAAATAATATGGTTTAGTTTGGAAATTAACAAAGCAGTAAAATACACGCGTGAAAGTGATTACACTGAAATACAGCTACAACACACATTTGAAAATAAATGTTAAAATCAAAATATTAGATATAAATTGGCATACAGACCAAAGCAATAATGAAAAAGCTGAATCTAATTGATATGAGCTTAAATGTATGAATATGATGGTGCAGAGCTACATATATGAGTTATATGGGAAAAATCTGTAACTAAATGATGGAAAACCTAAAAGTGACTGATATAAAAGTTAAATGAGGAAAACAGTCTAAAGAGATTCAGATAAGCTATTTATGGATAAAAAGTGATTTATCAACCATGCATGGAGTAACAGACTGCAGACATTAATCTGCTGAAATAAAGCTAAAAGTCATAGAGAAATGCTATTTGACATAAAAGTTGAAACATAGCTTTAAACAGCTGGAATAAAATCATAATAAAACTTCACTGCAGTCCTATAATGGCTGGATCTCAGTTTCTATCCACACTGAACTCAGTTTGAGTGCTTATATACGGAGTTTCCATGCTTTTATTTTGAAGGGGACATTTCCCCCATAGTGTATCTGCCTGATAATCCCCGATAACAGCTTTAGTTTTGTCCCTCTGATGTGGCTTCAGCTTCTTTTTGTTAGCAGGAGTTTAAATTAGGCTTCTCAGCAGCCAGTGGATTTCCACACACAGTGGAAAGCTTCATCCTCTGGTGTGGAAAGGACACACCTCTTACAGGAAATAGTTTTTCTTTCAGTCTCAACAGTCACCTGATGTGTGAAATGGAAAACCCTCCCCTCCCCTGAGACTCCAGCCCGGGTAGCTGTTACACGAAGGCTGAAACTCCACCTGAAAGCTCACGCAGGTCCCTGCAGACTTTTACCTTCTGCCTCGTGCATAATAAACATCCCACGCGATGATTTACAGGAGGGTCAGAGGTCTGATTACGTGCACTTCACAGCACCATTTGTGCACAAACTGAGAGGATGAAAACACTTAAGTACCCAAAGCTGCAGTTCCTGTGACGTCCAGCAGAGGCGCCAGCAGGGAGTCAGTCCTCATGTTAAACCTTCACAGCAGAAATAAACATGTTTACAAACAGTTTGGGCTCTACAGATCATTTCCCCCTTCAAAACAACTGTTTTTATTCAATTCAATTTCAATTTTTCAATTCAATTCAATTCAATGTTATTTATATAGCGCCAAATCACAACATCAGTCGCCTCAAGGCACTTTACATTGTAAGGTAGACCCTACAATAATACATACAGTGAAAAACCCAACAATCATATGACCCCCTATGAGCAAGCACTTTGGCGACAGTGGGAAGGAAAAACTCCCTTTTAACAGGAAGAAACCTCCGGCAGAACCAGGCTCAGGGAGGGGCGGGGCCATCTGCTGCCACCGGTTGGGGTGAAAGAAGGAAGACAGGATAGAGACAAGTGTTATTGTATAAATGTGCATTATTTAGGGGCGTGGCCTCTTTAACTGACAGGTGACTGTAGCTGCTAACTGTGTGCTAGGTTTCAGCTCCGCTAGCTGGAGTCCCTGAACTCGACCTCTGGATTGTATACGACCTTCTAGAAACTGTTGCTTCAAAACCACTCTCTCTTTTATTTCAGTCATAACAACAAAAAGTATAGATTATAGAAAAAGTATGGAACAAATTTAATTACACTGAGTTTCTTTTCTCTGTGATTTGGCCATGAAGTTTTAACATTTTATTATGAAGTCATTTGTGCTTTTAAACATGAGCTTGCCTGTGATTTCGTGTCCCATTACAAACATTTTTAAGTTGTTAAAAACACAAACTTGTTGTGCGGGGAAAGATTGACAGATGTAACCAGAGAAACAAAAGGTTGAGAACGAGGAAATGATTTCACCTGAAGGCCGCGTTCCTTCCAGAAAAGCGTGCACTTTGGATATCGTGTCGCTTTTGAAAAGTTCATCAGAAATGAAGGCGAGTTACCTGCACAGAGGTCAGGAGGCGGGAAAGGAGACGTCGCTTTATTCCTGCTGACAGGCCACAGCCATCTTTTAACTACAGTCTGTGGTTACAAACACAGATGTGGTACACCGTCGACTGCCTCCTCACATCATCTCCTCATACCGGAGCTTTGCTCTTAGTAAAGGCACAATCGTGTTCAAACAGGTCAACGTGACACCTGTATGATGTCTGATATTTCCATGATTTGCACGGCGGCGGAGGAGTCAAACATGGATGATGAAACACCTGCGCTCGTTCTAAATTTGTAATCTTTCTGTTGTTTTTTGTTGCTTCATGAACATTTGTGTCTAAGTTTGATGCTCCGCTTCTCTTTGTGGTTACTTTGCGTCACTGTGACGTCATTTTTGTGTCATTCTGTGAACTTTGTTGTTGTTTTAATCTGCATCTCAGACTTTTTGTGGTTCCTTTCTGTCTCTGTGCTGTCGCTTTATGTCACTTGGATGATTTTTATACTTTTATTGAACATTGTGGAGTGAATCCGATCTCATTTTTATGCCTTGTTACATCATTTTGTCCTTTGTTTTACGTGTGTTCTAAAAATAAAAAATATTTGCATGCGCGGAAAGATTGAAACACTTAAGTTTCATTCTAACTTTGTGTATTTCCAGAGAACTGAGCAGCAGTGTTTGCGTGTCATGTTCGTCTGTAGAACATTTCTGAAACGAGGCGAGTTCCTGTCAGGACGCCAGGAGCACAATGAGCGCTCACCTGTGACTCTGCTCCCCTTGGCAACGTGACATGAAATGATGAATGGATCGGGTTTAATAAAAGCTTATTTTCCTGCAATAATGGGGTCAAACAGTCGCTGCACGCTCACATTTCTTAATCGCACAGATGAAAGAAAGCTTTTACAAGCTTGTGCACGAATGAGTCAGGCCGTATCCTTGATGGGTGTAAACATCCGTGAGGAAGGACCCCGTGACTTAATGTTTGCCCAACCAGGACGTGAAGATACTCAAGCCCAACATGAGCGTGGGGCCCGAGCTTCTGTTTGACGTCTCTCTCGGCACCATTTGAATAAGCAAATATGATGCTTTGTACAGACTGACACTCGCTGATTTGCATGCAGTCTTTCCAGGTCATTCGACAGGTGGAGAAAAAGCCAAACTGGGCAGACAGGTTACCCTGGAGAGTAAATATGTTTCAACCACAGCGTGAGGAGTCACAAACCTGGAGCTGGCACGCTGCCTGTGAAAGTAGGCCACAGCCCGGTTTCAGTGGCACAGAAAGAGCTCTGTTCAAACTGGATCTTCTCCTCAGACGTTCAGACAAATTACGTCAAGTTAAGACCTTCTGATATTTTCTTGACCTGCTTAGTGTAAACTGAAAACTGCTGTGTGTGTCTGAGCTTCACAGCAGGCCAAAGGTCAGGCCAAAGGTCAGACGAGGAGACGAATCACACCTTCTGTGTGCTGGACAGGTTCAAGGCGAGGATCAACAGATCACCTTCCAGTCACGTATTTTACTTTAAGAAAACAAGTATTTTTGCCATCTGCTGCTACAGAAACAACATAAAACTCTAATTAGACGCACCTTTCTGTTTACACACAGTCACCTCGTGACTCAGGTGAGTCAGTAGGGAAGGCTCTGTACCTGAGTCACAGTAAAGTCCAAAAATCACAATGGAAACAAGTTGGAGGCCCAAATGTTTTATGAACGTTAGGCTGAAACCACTGAGTCACCGGCGCTGCTGCTGAAAGGAGGTCACCGACCTTCGACGGCTAAATAAGGAAATGAAACTGGATCGATGTGACAAACGTTACATGTGAGGGCTGAGCAGCCGGAAGTGCAAGGACGAGCGTCCAGCAGCCGGAAGTGCAAGGACGAGCGTCCAGCAGCCGGGAAGCGGAAGGACCAGCTTCCAGCAGTCGGGAAGCGGAAGGACGAGCGTCCAGCAGCCGGAAGTGCAAGGACGAGCGTCCAGCAGCCGGGAAGCGGAAGGACGAGCGTCCAGCAGCCGGGAAGCGGATCCACAGGTTTGTGCAC
>VURO01034554.1:0-7500 GCA_015108175.1 Pelvicachromis taeniatus | reverse complement strand
TGCAACAATTCAAGGACGTAACTTGTAGCTTAAGGATGTTGTTACACCCACTCCCTGCAGCCCACTCGCTTGTTTATCTTTTGTACACTTCCTGTTATGTGTGCAGGAGAGGACACAGTCGTAGTCGCACATGTGTAATACTGAGACGTCTGCTTAACGTGTATCGTCGACAAATTCTTATGATACTTATACTTCTTATACCCCATGCCCTCTCTAGGGGAGTGTGTACTTCAAAGAGCTGTTATGGTGAGAAAGAAGTTGACTGCCAGGGAAGGACGAGGCTGGCTGTCTGGGACCCTCTTCTGTACCCACTTCAGAGTGGCTTTTGTGCCCCAGGACAGTCCCAAACCTGACGTGAGTCCATACGCTGTACTGAATAAACCCACGTCTTGCTATTTTCCCTTAAAAGAAATTACCCTTGAAAATGTATGAAGTGCATCTGACATCATGGGAAACTTTGTTTTTGTTTTTTGGAATGATAATTGTGACGCAGGACAATGCAGACCCAGTGCTGCTAGGAGACCACGATGTGGCTTTGGCGTCTATAGAGAAAGTTGTTGTTGGTAAGTAAAACTTCCTTTTTACTCGGGCTTACAAAAGTATTTACATTCATGCTATTAATGGATGTTTAAATGGATGTACACTTCCTGTTACTTTTGTACGACTTCCAGTCACTGGATATGTAAATTGTCTATCGTGTCATTTACTGTGAACATGATGACGCTGCTAAAAATAAGTTCAAAGAACAATCTGATAATGTGCAGATTGTTAACTGAGACATTGCTTGTTATCAGTATTGCTGTCAGGAAAAAAATTGGCTCCGATTCAAAAGGGCTTAAAGGGGACTGATGATGATGATGATGATGATGATGCTCATTTCCAGGTTCATGCTTTCATTCTGCTACACAAAGTCTTTGCATGTATCACAACTCACAATAATCCTTATTTATCATTCACTGGGCCTTTGTGTGGCCACTCGGTTCATTCTCTGTCTCAGACAAGCAGCATTTGTTCTTCTCCCTTCAAACAGAGCCCCCTCTGTTTAAGCCAGCTGATTGGCTGCCCCTAGCCAATCCTAGCCTGGAATAAAGGTGGGAGGAGACTGTTGTGGTCACAGCCAGAGAGCAGTGTACCTGACATAACCGTATAAGGGCTCACAGGGATTATATGCAGAGTATTTGACACATTTTATACTTTTTATTTATCGTCAGTGGATAATCCACTCTTATTTTGAAAGTTGAGTTTCCTGTTTTCCACCCCGGCGATTCTGGTGCTCTCATACTGTAGTCTGATGGACTACCACCACTACCACTGTTCTAAGAAAACACACCTTTTCACACACCTTGCTTCTCAAATAATCTTTAAGTCTGTGGGAAACGTTTTGCTGTCGGTACAAAGTTTTTATTTTAATGCATTTTTTTCCCGTTTGCAGGCTGATTTAAAACTCAGCACTCAGATACTGTGCTTGGCTCTAGACTCATTAATGCGTCTAAAATGTATCTCTGCCCTTGTTGTTTTTCAGTGGGCCCGAACAGGACCAAGCTGGTGACACCAAACTCCTCGCTGAAGTTCACCCCGGAGGAGCTGGTGCTTTACTGCAGGGACATGCGAGTCGTCTGCTTCCTTTTTGACCGCCTCACTCCAGAGTCACAAGTCCTAGAGGTGTCTCCTCAGCCTCAGCATGTCTCCTTAGAGAAGCTGATCTTTGCCACAGGCACGGACGCTGTGGTGAAAGATGACGACCTTTGTCATGTTGATGCATTCACTCTGGTTTCTCTCCTCAGATGACCTACAGCATCGCTAAGACCTACCAGCCTCCCAAACCAGGGTCTGTTTTATCCTTCCAGAACGCTGCCCTCGGCAGTGTAGGTCAGTAGATTAAAGCATACAGCTGTCCACTGCTTTCCTGGCACGAAGACGATATCTCTCTGTCTGTCATTTTCAAAAATTCTATACACTGATTTATTTTTAGCTTTCTTTGTTTTTGTTGTTTCTCTCGTCTGTATGGATGCTGCCTCGTGTGCGCCTGCTGGGATGGTAATGATATTAAAATGACTGGGAGTCCACGATCTAAAGTATTTATCGCAATCTGTCTATCATTCTGCTTTTCCATGTGCATATTTTAGCTCTAATGAATATTCATGGGCACAACAGCTCGGTTAAAGTGAGAATCAGATGCCGCCGTGAATCCGAAACACTGCAGGAACGTGTTAGGACACACTTGTAAAGATTCAAAGCACAGCACATGACTAAGTGTGGTTCTCACCCAGTCCAGCTCCCGAAACAGAACGTACTAAATCTGTGATCACACTTTATCGTTTCCCTCCTGTGACTTCAGCTCATTTTCATTTTCGTTTTTACATTTTTGCTTCTGTCGATTTCGTGACGTTGCAGCTCCTAAAAGTGGGAAGAAAATGAAACCAGAACCTTAATGGCTTCTGTTCAGACCAGAATGACACATGACACACATAAAAACACCCCCCTCTGTGATGCCACAGTAAAAATTCTCTCTTTTGAAAAACACATGTGAGGAAATCTTTCACTGGATTCAAGCAGAACTTTGTTCACAGTGATTTAAAGTGTCACTGTGTGAAAGATCAAACCTAAAAGTAAAACGTCTCACTTCTGTTTTTTATTTTTTCTTTTCTTAATTAAACTTCTCAGCTTCAAATACAAACAGGCCACAGTTCACATGTCACTAAAAAAGGCCGCCCTCCATATAGGGCCATTCGAGCCTGTCTCTACAGTATGCTATGCTACATTAAAGCTACGCTAGGCTGACCAGGCTGAGGATGAATGCCAGCTCTTGGATAAATAATGCAAGCCCCCCTCTGAAACAAGTCATCAGATGAACTACAGTTCACCTCTGCCCTTTGGGTCAAGTGTGTCCAGTGTGTGGTCAGTTCTTCGTGCTTTGAATAATACAAGAAGAGCTTCACCTCTGCCGAGGCCAGTGTCCACACTCTGTGTGACACCAACACGAAGCGGTCGCTGTCTCTGCCCATGCGCCGTGTCTCCACCAAGCTTTATGATATTCAGCTTGGTGCTGTAGTTTCTGTGTGATAAACACATGCACACATCTCCCCTTCTGCACAGAGAAATATGTGTCCCAGCCATTTATGTACACTAAGGTACCCCAAGTTTTTCCTGTCCTCCAAAAACAGTTGTGTTTGAAAAGGATGCAAAAGCTCAGAAGAGATTTCTTAAGAAGCCGTGCCTGCTTGCGGAGCAGCCAGTAATTCTGCTTCTGCCTTTATAACATGATCAAAAACGAGCAAAACGACACATTACAAGCTTATTAAACCCAGCACCACATAGTCAACTAGCTGCATTTTGTCCAACCAAGCATCCAAATCCTTGAAATATTCTGTTGCCACAGACATATACCAAAGAGGAGAGGCAAATTCTTGTATCACAGAAGCTAAAGAGTAAAATTATAATTAGCTTCACTGCTTGACTCCCTTTAGATGGTTTAAATCCTGATGCTTTAAAAAATGTGGTGTTTGTATAAAATACGATTCCAAGCAGCCACAGTATCATCACACTGCACCTGATCTTCCACCTTCAAAGTGCCGCAAGCATCTAAACGAGTGTTTCAATCACTTTCCGCCTACAGAAATGAAGCAGTTTCTAAGCAACCGTCGCCGAGACACCCACACGAACTGGTTTGAATCTGCCTCGGACTGGGAGCAGGAGCTGGAACGATGTGGGGCCACTAGCTGGAGGGTCAGCTCAGTCAATGACCGCTTTGAAATGTCAACCAGGTAAATTTACCAGTGTTAACCACACATAACACTAGCCAGGTGTGTAATGTAATAAAAACATATAGACTGTCTGTCAGCGTTGTATCAGATTTCCCACCAATCCCATCTTCAGCAGACAAAGCAACACATTTCAGGAATGTGTGACTGTTCGCTCGTCCTTGATAAGAGCGCGATTGCACGGCACCACGATGGTGAACGCCTTAAAGACCCACTGACGTGCTCAGTGTTGTTTTTTTTTTATATGCAATGACTCATGCATCTTCCACCGCTGTGGTAAACTTTCTATTTATATCTTGTCAATAAAACCGAGCACTTTTTTTCCTGCTTCCTGTCAGCCTGCCGCGCTTCATCGTGGTCCCACAGAAGGTTTTAGACACCGAGCTGAAGAAAAGCTTCGCCCACTTCAATGAAGGACGCATCCCCGTGAGTGTTCTGGTCACGTTTTGTTTGAAATGACCACGTCGCCATTTGTGATTCCATTTTTAGAAAGTTTTCTGGAACTAAAAAAATTATGATGGAGCTGCTTCAGGAGATATTTTTTGCAAACACATTTGTAAATACAGAGCTGGGCATGCCGTCACAATGATCTGCATTTGTGTCCAGAAACTGAAGAAACACCCAGAAGCATTATTTCCACTGCTATCTTCTTACCCTGAGAAACATTTAAAACTGATCTTGTAACTCCTTAGACTTGGCGCCTGCTTACCAAGTGTCTTTATACATTATGTCAGAATGATCTCTGAGCTGCAATCATGTGTTAGTATTCCCTGCTTATTATCATTCCTGCGAGACACGTTCTAAGATGAATGCTGACGCAGTGAGAACGTGTTATTAAAGAGGGTGTTTTGTGTCACAGCGCTGGTGTTGGCGACATCCCAGAGGCAGTGATCTACTGCGAATGGCCAGCTTCCAGAATAACATCTACCATGAGAAAGATGACATCAGGTTTGTGTGTGTGTGTGTGTGTGTGTGTGTGTGTGTGTGTGTTCAATGCTTTGCAAATGGATTTTAGCGCATTGACATTTGACCACCGGTCTGAGCTGTAGGGTGTTCACTAGTGCTGGCAAAACCATTATTCTCCTAATCGATGAATCTAGTGATATATGTTACTGCTAAGCAGCTTAAATGAGTTTTGCATTTACGGAGGTTGGGTGTTTATCTCTGAGTGTGTGTCTACGTGGGGGGTGTCTGGATGAATTAAAGGGTAAAAACCAGCGTTAGTAACAAAGTTGAAAACTTACGGTCGTTTTATGATCGGCCATTTCCACCTTACAAAGCCGGCAAAGACTGAATCACTTCCTGTTCGGTTCAAATATCCCCATACTGTAGAACTGCGTGTTCGGGGGGGCGTGGTTTAAGTCCACATGTTACCGCTACTCGCTGCCGCCATGTGTTTTTTTTTTAAAGTGACGACGCATCGACGCAAATTTTTTAATCGATTACGTCGACGCGTTGTCCCAGCCCTAGTGTTCACACAGCAAAGTACAGGTTACAGTAAAGTAACAACAGGTCGTCTGCTGGACTCCAAATCCTAAGCTTTAGTCCAAAATCAAGAATACTTGGATCACTCGTGTTCAGGTTCAGAGACTAGTGAAAGTGTCTGCAGGTGGCGTCTTAGATACATTTACATTTAAAGACACTCGGATTCATATTTTTAAAACCTTGTTTTGCTTGAACTCACCTGTGTGCACACTCGCTTACAACAGGTTTACCAACAACCAATCGTCTGTAAGCCAAAAACGCCAAAAACGCTTTTGTGCAAATGAATATCGTTTTGGCACCACAGTTCATTTATTTCCATCATCCTGTAGAGAAAATCTGTTAATGTGTTCAGTAGATCTGTGAACACAAAGAACGAGTGAGGGAGGCAGGACGCTTTGAGGTGAGAGAAGCATGAGGCTGCAGTTTCACATGTGAGGTCCAAGTGTCTTCACAGCAGATGGCCCCGCCCCTCCCTGAGCCTGGTTCTGCCGGAGGTTTCTTCCTGTTAAAAGGGAGTTTTTCCTTCCCACTGTCGCCAAAGTGCTTGCTCATAGGGGGTCATATGATTGTTGGGTTTTTCACTGTATGTATTATTGTAGGGTCTACCTTACAATGTAAAGCGCCTTGAGGCGACTGTTGTTGTGATTTGGCGCTATATAAATAACATTGAATTGAATTGAATTGAATTGAATTGAACTGAATTGAAGTCCGAATATGTTGAACTGTTTTGTGTTTTTTGGCGTTAACTCAGAAGCTTTTGGTAAAACCAGTCAAACGTTTCCCTCCCAGCTGAAACTACATTTGAATCAGTTCTTTCTTTCTGGGGAAATAATAGTCTGCTTTGCACCCGCGCTTCCCAAATGCCATTTCATAGTTTTCTATCCATGTGTTATGTTGTGGGTTTGAATGCTATGGTGAAGAAAATCACATGGTGTCATGTAGGATTTGGGGAATGGATTGGCATCCATCAGTGGTCAGTTTTATTTTTCTATTAGTTTTCTGCCCCCTTGATTATTCAGCTTACAGACGTTTGTTTTTATGCATGAATGAAATGCAGAAATGTAGTACTATGTAACAGTGGACGCCCCTATTCCTGCGTCAGACGCATTTCTGAGCGAACCGCTCTCCCAACAACTGCCTAAAGCTTGTACGTCAGGATGAGCAAACAGTAAGACGGCTGATTACATAAAGCACCTGAGATTCAGCCTCAGATGCCGACAAAACAGGATTACTCCTAAAAGTCTGCAAATGAGCTCTTCAGTTAAGGGCTTGTGGGCAACAAAAATCCTCCAGACGGCACAGCTCCAGCTGCGTAATGAACGGGTGAGGCGAACAAATGTTACCATCGACGTGCTGAAATCTGCCGATCCGACAGAAACTTGTTTCTAGATGACTGACTTGACTGACTTGTTGTTCGTCAGAAACCACAGCAAAATAAATAGTGTCCTCAGCGGCCAGAAGAGAGAAGGATGCCACACCGAGGATGTGGACAAGTGGGTGAAGGATGTGTCTGACAGACAGCTCACCCAAGCCGAGAGAAACATCCTCGCTAAAGGGTTGAATTTTGCCGTGACGCCAAGACAAATCCCACTAGTGGAACTGATCACAGCCACAGAAACAGCAATTGGAAGCAGAGCAACTACGAACGCTATAAGACAGAGCGAACACCATCCCCACAGACACAGCAGCCGGGGAAGCAGAAGAGCATCACATCAGGAAGGCCCTGAGTAAGTGTGGTCATCCCAGCTGGGAAGGCGCCTGAAGAAAGCTCCAGCCGCTCCAGGAGAGAAGGACAACCAAGTGAAAACCCGTAGTGATCCAGTCTGTGTCACGAGTATCAGAACAATTCAATTCAATTCAGTTTTATTTATATAGCGCCAAATCACAACATCAGCCGCCTCAAGGCGCTTTACATTGTAAGGTAGGCCCTACAATAATACATACAGTGAAAAACCCAGCAATCATATGACCCCCTATGAGCAAGCACTTTGGCGACAGTGGGAAGGAAAAACTCCCTTTTAACAGGAAGAAACCTCCGGCAGAACCAGGCTCAGGGAGGGGCGGGGCCATCTGCTGCCACCGGTTGGGGTGAAAGAAGGAAGACAGGATAGAGACATGCTGTGGAAGAGAGACAGAGATTAATAACAAGTATGATTGAATGCAGGGAGATCTGTTAACACATGGTGAATGAGAAAGGTGACTGAAAAGGAAAAACTCAATGCATCATGGGAGTCCCCCAGCAGTCTGAACCTAT
>VURO01034544.1:22132-42971 GCA_015108175.1 Pelvicachromis taeniatus | reverse complement strand
GGGTTTTTTTGAGCAACGTTGAGCGAGTCACACTTCATACCAGTTGGTGGCAGTAATGCACCATTCAGTCGTTTGCCAACCGCCAATAAAATTTAAAAAGAAGAAGAAGATAGTGTGGAGGGACTTCCGGGTCGAAGGTCACCTGACTACTATTGGAGACCGGTGTCTATTTGTCGCGACATGTTTTCAAACCAGCCTTTATTAGAAACCGGTGTTTAAAAGAAACAGGCTACTAATGGAAGCTATATGGTATATAGGCCTACATACCTGTTTCAGAATTGCAACTCTTGCTCAATTGAGCCATCCATCCATCCTTTTTATATCACGTATCCAGGTCAAGAAGACACTTCAGTTTACTCCCCAAATCTCACATTTGTAGTGAGTACAGATGATGAGGACTAATATATTACAACATTCACAATCTATGGAAATTATTTTCTAAACCTAACAAAACTCCTAGGTTAGGTCCAATTTATTTTATATATCCTAAAGTAGGCACTCTCCTTACGCCATCATCTTTAGGGTATTTAAAGAGGCACAAGCGAACCCTTATTAATTCTTTAAGCTCTGCTTGACTTTCACTCTCTTCTTTTCAATGTGTTTGTTATCAGTTGTATACCATCCAATCAATTGGTCAATAGCTCAATACATAACAAATGACACTGTGGGTGTTAATGACAGCCTGGGATTAGGACGGATAATGCTGCCTCGGAAGATCAATTGGTTTGCAGCAGTCTCTGCTGCAATACGTTGCCGACAAACACAATTGCGTGAATAGTGATAGTGCATCATCAAGGACCACTCCTTCATCCTGCCCACTTTATAAAAACTGCACCATAACACCGTTTCATCGTGGCCTTACACAATCTCTTAGGATTCTGGGAAAAGTTTGCCAAAGCACTAAGATGAGAGCCTGGGCTAATGCTGAAACGTCAAAGCATGTTAATTAACACATAGGGGCTATAACTGTGATCAAGGTTCCCTTGAGAAACAGGAGCAGTATACAATCCAATCTCTCTCCCTCAGCTTTGCTCATCCAGATCAATATCAGGATAGATTTTTTGCTTTTGCACACACCTGAATGCTGTCAGCAGAAGGACATAAATTTGGCCTTGTGTCTGTTTATGGTGGACCTGGTTTAAGTCTACTTTGCCTGCCCTCACACTGAAAGACTCTTGAAAATGAGGCCTCGGATGGGTTTGCTGGTGCAGTGATTGTATCATGCGAGCACTCTGTTCACGCTCACGCGCACACACTGGCGTTCAACCGCGCAAGTACGTAGACAAACATGCGAACAGACATTGGTCTTCCTCTCTCTTTACTCAGCATAAGACTTTCACGCTTGGCCTGCTTTTAAATGTTCTGATCTGGATTAGTGGCAGATAATTTAGGGAGGAGAGAAGCAGGGAATGCGTGTCTTCTTGAGCTGAAGAGCTTACAGGTAGTGGACTGTTATCATTCACAGTCAAACTAAAGACAAAGTTGACACAGCTGCCTCTTACCACCTTCTTTAACCCCTCAGTTTCTTTTGTAAAGACACTACCACACCCACACTAATACATTTATGTCTTAAAACAGATATCTTTTGATATGCAGGCATGTTCACATGATGATTCTGTCTTTTTCAACACTTTTCCTCCATGGTCTCACCTCCTGCACATGATATTTTTCCAGAAGAAATTAAAGACATAATCCTTGACAAACAGTTGTTATTACAGCACGTCTGTACCACACTTTGGCTTTAAAATACTTAACTTTGCTGTCTTAACTTGATGTTTACGCCTACAACTCTGGTAATTCAAAAACACTGCTGACCGACAAAACTGAGGTTTTTTTGGAAATGAAGCTGGAGATGCCTATGTTTGTTTTACAACAATCAGTCACCAACTTAATCTTGCATTTAGCAAATAAATAATGCACCAGGCCACTTAAATATGACAAAGAATTTGTGAGATGGAGATGGTCTTATATGGACAGAGATCATTTCAGAAAAGATGCAAAACACACATCCGGATGAAGATTGTCTGCGTTTTTGAAAAGTAATGTAGTTATAGGGCAATATGAATGGTTGTTCTGTCTCTCTGTGTTAGCCCTGCGTTAAATTGGCAACCTCTCCATGGTGTGTACCCCCCGCCCCCCCACCCTGTATTGAAAAATATGTAAAATATGTATGTGGCACAAAGGTATCTGAGAAACAAACCAAGTCTGTATCCAACTTGTTAAAGAGCCTGCTAAGTTAGCAGACTGCCACCACACTCAGGAGTAAAGCGCGTGGGTGAAGGATGTGGGGGGTGATGGTGTTCCAGGCGGGTGAGGGGGCTCAGTGATAAATCCATTTACATCCTCCCCTGTTTTATTTGCTCCTATGGACTCTACTCGCATCTCCCTATTCAGGCTTGTTTACCTGGCAAGCCAAGTGTGACTAAAGAAAATTCCCACAGCCTGAGGTGGGATTGAAGTTAAGGTGAAGGGGGAAGGGGAGAAGGAAGCTGGGAGGAGACAGGGGAAGGGGCGAGGCAGTGGTTTCGGGAGGTGGGGCAGTAGTGGGGTGGGGGGCACAGAATTACTCAAAGCTGTAACCCACCTTCCCCCTCCCAGCCCTCCGTGGGTTAATTATCATGTGCAGCCTAGTGGAGATGAAATAACGGTGACTCTCACATGAACACCCACACAGGGAGGCTTGGAAGACTCCTTACACATACACACACAAGCAGACTCGCAAATCTACAAATAGGAGAAGAGAGACAACATGGTCTGCTTTTAATCGAAGCTAATCGGCTAGGAAAATAAACATGCTGGCATGGCAGACATCTATCTTTGGCTGAGGCTGAAGCTGCTAGATAAGGAGAAACAGGCCTCACAGACATGTGTTCTTCTCTTTAAAGCACTGTCTGCTTCTCGTTGGCAGAATTAAGCTTTAATATGGGTCTTAGGAGAAAGCATCACTGAGGTGAAAAGGCGATATTATGGGATGGATTTTTTCAAGACACATCAATCATCTTTAACTCAGTTCTATTTGTCAGTGTTGCCCTTCTTTAAAGGCCTTGCTTAAAAGTCCAGAGCAAGAAGTGCTTTGAAAGGCATTACAGCATTACTCGGATCGCCTGCAACCGATCTGTTAAAATTACTACATTGCTTTGCATGAATCTTTAATTAGCCAAAGAAAGCCCAGGAAAGAAGGTGATAGTGAGTTCTTTTCACAGCACTTCATCTTCCACATCATTACAGCCTTGTCAATGATAAACTGCAGAACTCTGAACTGCTCACGTCTGTGGAGAGACAGAGAAAAAAGTTAAACCAAGCATTGCTTTCAAAAGTATTTGTGTTTTGGGAAAACTTATATTAATATTAGTGAAGTGGACATAAAGAAGTAAAGAGGACATTAGGAAAAACATCAGTTTTGGCTTAATAAATTTTAAAGTAATGAGTCCAATTCCCCAAGCTTTTCCAGTGGTGTGACACATATGTTTTCTTGCTTTTTACTGTGTTTTCTAGTCAGATTTGCCTCATGTCTGGTGTCGAAACACCAAGACGGGAACAGTGACGATACTCAGCTTGAAACGTCACAACAGACAGTGCCGCTGACTGCATCCATCTTTGATATAGAGTTTATGAGTTTGAAATCAGATTGAAATCAGTTATTTTGAAATACCATAGAAAAATAAATATAATTAAAATTCCTCAGATGACTTCATTAATTTCATATATTGTATTATGGATCCACAGAATTCAGTTATCTAGCCAACAGCAAGTGTATGCAGCATAAAGGGGAAAACAACAACATATATTCACTTCTCATTTGACTGCTTTGATGTCTGACCACAAGAATCCTGACCAGTCTGTTAAGTGTCGAATGCTGTGGAGCTGCAGGAAAGTCGGGTCCTGAGCTAATTTGCGGGGGATCATTGCACTGACCCTGACCAGATAAGGTGCCAGTTGACGAAACTTCCCTCATTTCCTCTTGTTTTTGCAGTATGGGAGCAGAGGCAGTCACCAACCAGCTTAAGGACAGCGGGGCTAAAAGGTGAATGCCACGCTTGGCTGAATTTTGGGCCTGATCAAAAGGAATGCGACCTAAGTTTGGGGAGTCAGCAGAGCTTATCGGCCCAGCTGTGAGGCTTTGGAGGAGAAGATCCCAAGCACCAGATATCTTCAGGTAAAACCACGTTTCCCCAGGAATAAAGTATAAAAGTCATCTTCTTTCATCTCTTTTCTCTCCCTGTCATCATTTCTTAACATCAACTTGAAGCAGCATATATCGAAAGTGACGTAAATCCTACACTGTTTTGTTTACAAGTGTACAGGGCTTAAAATGAAATTATTTCAATATGTGTGACATTGTGTTTAATAAAAGTAGCGTAGGTGTGTTTGGAATGAATGTATGTTTACATATGCCAGTTTCCATGTGTGTCCCAACTGCAGTGCCCATCGCATCTACAGTAATACATCATTCATGATTATAACGGCTAGTAATTAACTTGTGCCCAATTAGCAAAAAAGATAATCAATAATTGTTGATCAGGACACCGATAATTTATCCGTAGTGTGAGGTGTAGTGCATTTGTGAAGTTAGCTGAAGAGAAAAGGCTGTTTTCTGCAGAGTTACATGCAGCATAATGTAATCATTCTGACTTGCTGTTATATGTGACACACTTCTCATAGCAGGTTATATATTGAACTCCACCCCCTCTTCACTTCTCTAACCCATGTTTACTTCACATTACTGTGCAATTATGTGCTGACTAAAGACTATATAGAGATGCAGCTGACAAAACAGGGCATGTTCCCACCCATAGCACCCACATGATCTCAGGGAGCAAATATGGGAAAACTAGTTCATGGTAATTTAGAATAGAGATAAATTGAAAGAGATGTAAAGGAGATGGAACTACAGGAAGGTAAGTACTGAACACTGCTGAGTCTGACCTTTTTTCTCAGGATGCAAAGAATGAGGGATGAGGAAAGTTAAAAAAAAAGAAAAAGAAAATCATTGCATGTCCTTCCCTTACTTGGCCCACTAACCGCACAGTACTACAGTGCTTTGCTGAGCTGTGGTCAATATTGACGTTGTCATTAAGCAGCTCTCTGGTAATGAGGGTGGGGAAGTGTGTCCTGGGAGAGGCATTAGACCTGCAAGGCATGTGTTTTGCATGCATGTTCAGTCCACTAAGCATGCACAATAAAACTAATGTTCTTGTTGTTTGGCACTTCAGAAAGTTTCTCACTTTTGGAATTGCAAAAGACTCAGAGCTCGTAATTACAGTTTTGACTTGATGATCTATTCTGTGGCCTTTTTGGTCCTGCATAAACACAAATTGCATGCAGAAATGGAAAGCTGTCAATAACATGATGGCTGGTCTGGAACAATTTAAACCACTTAGAGAAAGAGAGAGAGGATGTGTGTGTGTGCGGGTTTGTGTGTTTCATGAGAGAGAGAGAATGCTATGTCACTGAATGTGCAGGGGTCAGGAGGGTGTGCAACAGATCCCTCAGCAGGCCTCACTAATAGTCATGCAAACACACATTTAGCTGTGACACAAAAATCCAGCGGTGCACAACGTTTCATCATTGCATCTAAGAAGAAAAGGCTTTAATCTGAAAAGCCACAGAAACAGAGACACAATAAAAGAAAGAAAAAAAAAACGTAAGAAGGGCTGTCAGATATATTTGAAGCCTGAAGTGTGCATCACAGAATGGACTAAGGCAAAGAATGAGGCGGCATTTTGGGGTTGTGTGTTTCACATAGGCCCGCCCTGTCTCTGTCTGTGTCTGAGTAAACACTGCTGTTTCTCGGCTCAAGCAGCGGCAGCTGTGGCAGCCCATGGCCGCTACTACCACTAAAAGCTAAGTTTACTGTGACACGTGATGGGCTGAGGACAAGCAGCCAGAGCACGCAGACAAGCTCAGCGACTTTTAAGACTGTGTAATCATCTGCAAAACTGTACACCATGACGGCTCCGACCACAAAGGGCATTTTGTTTGTTACTGCCAAATATTTTATACGATATACCATAACTGTGTGGGAATTGGAGATTATACAAGTGAGCCCAGTGAGAGAATATAAACAGCTCATTAATCACATGCTTTACTTACTTCAGATAATAAGCTGGTGACAATGTTTAGGCAATAAATATCATAATAGAAATATATTTTTAATACACCATAACTTTACAAACGGTGCTGTGCAGTTTTGTGTCTCAGTATATGTCAGATATTTGCAATATAAGGTTGGCAATCAATGAGAAGATGACATATTTTTTATTGTTAAATAACTTTTTCAATAATATCACTCTCACAGAAATAGAACTTTGTGTGTTTTTTAACTTTCATACTCACTAAACATTATACTATCTCCTAACAAACGAGGGTTTATGCACCCTCATATAGGGGATGGTGCTGAAAAAGTGTGACTGATTTTGTAAAGTGACAACTACACAACAAGTCTCTGGGATCAAATGTGCTGTTTACTGCTTCGCTGTGTTGCCTCTGGGTAAGAAGAAAAACAACCCCCTCCTCATTAACAGAGGCCACTTGGTAGTGTGTCTTTTTACCCGACAGTTGGCTCAGCCAGTTCTGACAGATGTGGTGCTTTCTTGCATCTGATGTTTCTTAGGATGGGGGACACAGTGGGTTTTTCAAGAATGCAAAAGCGTGTGTGGTATAGTGGATGTAGAAGTAGCCTATGCATATTCTTTAGATTGTTCTTCCTGCTCTGTCTGAAATACTGCCAGCAGATTACAGGTTAGCAAGAATGACAGCGGCTGCATTTCATACAAATGTTGTGAATACATAATGCATAGCATTGTCTGCATGATCCCTTTCACATGCTAATGCCAACCTTTCTACAGATGTCTCAGAGGTATGTGCCGATGACAGTAGTGAGTCAGAGAGAGGGTAAAAATAAAAAGGAATAAATAAGGAATCAGATGCACTGGAAACTCATCACTGGCATGGCTGACATTATTCACATTTAATCATCTAGTAGAAAAAAAATATTTAAAAAAATCTCAACTCTATGTGAAGTAGAAGAAAAAAAATCTAGTTTCATCTTAGCATTGTAGGCAGCCGCATTCACGAGCTCTTGGGACTTTCCAGAAAATCACCCAAAATCCTTCAGAAGTTATTTACAACTATGAAATATCCAGACAGAATTCCTATACAAAATGCATGGCAGAGTCATTAGGATCTGTGATTAACATGTCTGAAAGTACAGTATAACCACCACTGAAGGAAGTGCTTTCGGCAGCAGGCACTAAATCCTGATCTAGTTAATTGTATGGTGGTACGGTAAAGGCTGACGGGCACTAAATGCTGTCGTGAGATGAATGAAACGTTCATTTAGTGTTTTACACAAAGTTCCCACACATAATTGTTTTTTCTTTTCAGCATCCAACACAGTGTGAGTTAATGAGTTTAGACGCTAGCAGTAGATTTCACGGCAAATATCTACAAATAGATATTAAAGAAACTGGCAAATGTATTTTTTACCTTAAATTTTAGAACAGTTACAGATGTTTTAGAATAGTTACAGATGTTAACATACTCCCCAAAGCACTGACTGTTGACTTATGGGAACACATTGTTGGAGCTGGGTGAAAGAAGGATGGTGGTATTCACCCAGTTAGCTGTGTTTTCTTTCCATCCTTTTCCTTCCTTACTCGCACAAAGCTTGGAGTGAATTGTTGCTTCCAATGTTGACAAGCCTCTGGTGACCTTCCTCTCAGTAAGTGCTAAAAACATTGGACAGGCTACCATAATAAAGGTCTGTGTTTACCATGTCTTTAAAACTGGAGCTGCAGATCTGAGATCAGCAATCAATTCCAATTCTCTGCAATTTTGCTCCCAGTGAAGTGACAAACAAAACTGATCTCTGACCAGAGATCCTTGACACCAGTTTAGATGTCTGGTCTCAAGTTTCCATCACGCTGGTGCGCATTTGCTGTCCTCTTTAAGTGTTGACTTTCCAGCCTGCTACTATAGCTAAATAAACACTGGCTGGATTTAGGCTACCTCTCCCATCTATCCTGTCACAATTCCTCATCCTTATCTGATGCAAGCCACAACTGGACCTATGGGGCAAATTCCCCACAGTTAGAAACCCCTTCTAGTTCATATTAGAGTATGACGCTCACCTCCCCACACTTCATTTAAAAATGTTTCTTTGTAAATTGCAAATGGATACTTGATGGAAAAATAACTGGAAAAATCGGGCATTTTCTTGGGTAACCCACACACTCTGACTTCAAAAGCCACAGATTGACAAATACCTCTCTATCCTGAATAATTATTCACAGTTAGGATAACTACAAACAGACTTTGCATTTTTGTTTCAGGTCATGCTCAAGTCCATTAACTGGCCTTGATCAAAACAATGGAAAATTGCATCTGTGCTACTATTGATTTAAAATGAACACTGAAAGACATTATTGATTGTCTGCAAAAAAATGTCAATAAAGTTACTAAAGACAAATATTACCCTCAAAATTTTTCAATAACAGGTAGTCTGTAACAGCAAATCACTTATTCGGACTAAGTAGCACAGAGAGTAGAAGGAAAAAAGCAAGAGAGGGAAAGGAGAGGAGGGAAAATGAATGATCTCTGAGGGATCCTCCACTGACTTCAACCAGAAGTTCTAACATATATTTTAGTGACCTATTAAGAGCATTATGGACCCCACGTCCACATCAGCCTTCAGTTCTGGTAATCTGGCCTATCCTCTTAAAAGTGGAATTGATTCAAAGAATTGATCCTCTGTGAGTTGACAGACACAACCCCAATAATTACCTCACGTAAATCTCTGCAATCATGTATGAAATGTCAGAATCTTTTGCTCATATGCGCTCAGTTGCTCAGCAGCTCTTCTGAGGCTCAGGCAACACTTGTCCTGTGGTTGAAAGACAAAAACAATTGTGAGTTGCCAAAGTTCTGACCGACTGCGCTGTTGTGCATCATATTCATATTAAAACAGAAAACAAAATAAATGAAAAAGTACTTACAAACAGCATTTTCCATGAAGGAAAAAACTAAACACGATGATAAAATGTGACTTTACTGAACAAAGAAAGTTAAGAATAAACTTAACTGATTGAGTTCACCAGAAACAGATGTTGGCATCAAGTGCTTGGATTTTAGTGGATTAAACACATAGTGATGTCTTCACATTTTTAACCTGTACCTATACAAATTTAAAATGTTATACTCTCTGAGGTCATCACTTGATAGCTCCTCATATTTACATTTGTAATTATAACTCATCTGTCATTTAAATGAATTCATTAAGGGCAGGTTAAGCATGTTGGCAGTCTTAGGCTTACTACACATGCTGGAAACCACCAGCTAACAACCCGACCCACCACCTCTGATTGAATGTTATTCATAAGACCCCTCTCTCTCGGCTAAACGGGCAGTGAGTATGCACAGGCGGCCATGGAGCCCTAAAAAGCAGCTGCAAAGATGGGAGGGTGCAAGATTAAGGCCTGAGCCTTACTCAGATGGGGCATTTCCATGACAGTGAGCTCTGCCACGGCTTAACAGCCCGCTCCTGTTTATGCTTTTTGGAGGAGAAGCCGGATTCCCTCCCCGTGACAGATGGCCTTTCAGCCACAAAGTGCAGTGTTTAGACTTAGCTTGCTCCGGGGCAAGACAGCAAAGCTCTGATGACACAGCATTTGGCAAACAACTCCCAAATGCAGAGGTGGTGGCCGCAGAAAGCACAGAGAACTGGCTGACCCGTCAAGCAAGTAACCAAATAACCAGAGAAGCTGCTCAGCTTCAGCTAAATCTGTCAACAAGGGGGAGGAAAAACAAGGGACACCAGAGATAATGATGGGGCTTAGAAAGCAAAGAAGTGGTTGGCTTGAAGATACATGACACGACTCAATTTAGATTCAGCACGGTCCAATCTAGAGCTTTTGCTTACTTCAGACCAAACGCCCCTGACTGAATCAATACACCCTGAAAAGAGAAAGCACCGGTTCTGCTTTTAATTAAGAGGATTGTTAAATTTGGTCAGTTGAAGTGTAAAGAGATTTCTTTACAGGCAGGCAGGGTAAAGCAGCAGATTTTGCATTAGAGGGTAAACAGTGAGTGAAAAGGACCAGCTGCTTGAGAGAATTAGCCCAGTCTCATCTGATCCACCACAAACCTAGTGCTGCTTACTCTGAAGAAAAAAAAAAAAAGTCTGGCCTGACCCAGTCTGACCCCTCATACAAAGCCAGAGAGGCCCTGGAGGCAGTGAATTAATTGCAGCCCACTAAGCCTGATACACCATATCTTAAATAGGAGCGAGCTGCTCATAAGTGCTGTAGCCTGGACTCGAAAAGGCCTAAAAAGGAAATTATGCTCAAAATTGTGCCCAGTAAACAAAAACAAACACTCTGGGAATGTTTTGCTCATTGGACTGACCTTACTAAAAGCAGCAACTGAACTACACATGCAGGCTTTGACACTCACTGACACAGTGCATAGATAGCTGCACGACTTTAGCCGAAACAAGCAGCAAACAACAGAAGAAAACTACCTGGAGCTCTTCGCTTCTTCATCACACCTATCCTGGGAAAACAGCTGATGAAAAATACCATCCCTTCACATCTCCTCACGCTGAAATTCATTTAGAGAGTGGAGGCGTTACTCGCTATGTTTACCCTGGCTGCTCGCTCTTCAAACCCACACTGTTGGAGCCACCTAAATTGGCCTCTCGCACCATATAGATTTCCCATCACAGGCTAGCATCTAAAGAAGACACAGAGAGAAGAGCAGGAGAAGAGGAAAGGCAGAGCCTTCGCCAGTCTGATCACTCACCCTATTGTCTTCTTCAAATAAAATACATACTTAGATTAATAGGCCCAATAGCACAGAGTGATGGCTCATTCTTGTGGGGAACGGATGCCTTATCACTCCAGTCACTTACTTGGCTGCTTTTGTTTTCTAGGGAGATGAATCATGCCGAGTAAAATCAAATGTAAGCAGAGGATGTAAGTGGACAGCAACGTCACCAGTGTTAGAAATCCAAAGAAGCTTGTTTATTAGCAATGCTGTGGACTATTCAGCCAGGTGCAACAGAATACGCTGACGGTTGTCTTTAACAGTGTGATCATAGATAGTCATGTAACGGTCTGGGCAGCATGGGAAACGAGAAATGTCATGTCAGGGGCTTTCTGACGTCAGTGGATCGATAGCCCCTGACAAGGAATTTTAAAAGATACTATCTGTCTGACTGCTGGTGGCAATAAACTGAAGATTAACCTTTACGTCCCTCCTAGTCCTGGGAAGTACCCTGAAGGGCATGCTCCACTGTTTACTAATCAAAAAAAGTTGCTTTTTCAATACTATAGAACCAGCAAATGGCTTAGTGGGTCTGCACTAGGCCCTGAAAGATATTGACTTCTTCTCCTACCAATATGAGCATCATAAATGTGAAAGATGAACATTCCACAGCCAAGTATTATATATTACCAGCACAGCTCCAGATATGCGTACAGTCACAGCTGGTTTATTAAAAATAAACACCATATATTATCAGCATGCTGCAGGACAAATGTAATATTTCCTGTTGCTGTGCATTGAAGTACCGAAAATGTAATCACATGACATCAGAACGATGAGGTTGTTGTTAGGGAGAGCCTGCTTAGCCGGCTGCATAGCCGTGTCCTTTGTGAGGAGCAGAGAAACAAGAGCTCTTTTTCTCCTGCAGAAGCATGATCCTCTTTCACCCCATACCTTTGAGCTGGGAGCCAAAGTTTTGAATGGCTGTGACCTCTGTGGCCTCTGCTGGCCCCCACCGGCCTCCAACCCTCCAGCTGTTCATCTTTCCAGTCCAGCACATTGTCCAGTATCGCTGGTTCGCGGAGGCAAGAGGACCAGCACCCCTCTGCGCCTAAGAATTGACCCCCAGGCCAAGGCCACAACACCACAGGCATAATACCAAAGTTCCCACATGAGCAATGGAGCATGACGAGAAGGAGAGAGAAAGGCAGAAAGTCGAGCAAAATTAACCAGGGTATGTGGAGGTAAGGTTTTGAGGAGTGGAAGTAAAAAAAAAAGATAATAAATGAAATACAGGAGTAGGAGATGGATGTTCTTCGCATAGGATAAGAAATCGGGAGAGTGAACAGATATATGGGGAATAAATGAACAGAGGGAGGAAAAAAAAGAAAAAAAAACAGGTCGAGAGAGCTGGGAGTGCACGGAAGCGTGGTCAGAAGAAGTAAGTTGCGACAAGGCAATAAGATGGTGGTGCACAGACACAGACAGACGCCAAGGTGCAATAGAAGAGCTTGCTTCCCCTTCTGCATGGCTGGCTCCGATGACAAGACAGTATTCCCTCAGCACCAGCCGCTAACTGGATGATAGCACCAATCTCTCTCTTCTCGCTACCCTTCTCGCTTTCTGTCTAGCTTGCTGTCATTAAATCTTTCTTTCTTTCTTTCTTTCTTTCTTTCTTTCTTTCTTTCTTTCTTTCTTTCTTTCTTTCTTTCTTTCTTTCTCATGTTTTTGCTGTAGCGTTCATACTTTCCTTCACCCTCAGCTGAAATCATATCCAACCTATCTCGTGAAACGACAGGATAGCGGCCATCTAAAGCAAACATTATTCTATAGCTTTGTTTGTTTACCTGTGAGAAATCATTGCCTCAGGGCTATCTCTCATTAGAGTAGCCAAACAAAGACAACGGCAACTTGAGAACGCTTTAAAAATGCCTATAATTTGATGATGGTGTATATGCATGTGTGTATGTGGGAGGAAAGGAGGGGGCGTTTTGTGCAATCATGCAGGGAGGGCGAATGGAAATCGCCTCTGTACAGGATGAAAGCCTCTGAGGACTATCCATTGACTATGAAATGTGATGATCCCCCTTCACCCTCAGACACCAAGAGAGTTCAGCTTAACACAGCCCTTTTTTTTCATATAAAACACCTGCCTCATCCTTCATCCTTTTACATTGTACATAGAATATTTCTAAATTGCGTTCTCTGTCACAAACTCTGTAAAGGGATGGATGACTTAGAGAAGCTGTGAGCGTATATTTCCATACATTTTACTAAAGCTCATAACTGAATGATTCACAGGCTTTCTCACTGAAAAGGGGTGCATTTGAATATGAATGTGTCTGTGAAATTGCGTTGTATGTGGCTGTGCATATGGTTCTTATGTCTGCAAGAGGTGTTTGTGCACATGTGTATGTGCGTGCGTGCATATGAGCACACATGCGCCTGGCTGGTTGGTGGGTTTTTGGCAGGGTTGTGGTACCCTGCTGGGACCAACCCTGCCCAAGCAGCCTGGTGGAGGGGACAAGCTGTGGCATGTACACACACTCACACACATACACGCACATAGAGCAGCTGCTCCTTCTGCAGCTGCTGCTGTCGCCCAACCCAGGACTGCCTGTTCCAAAGGAGGGTGAGAGGGGGTGGAGGTGTATGTGTGGGGGAAACTGGGGATGAAAAGAAAAGGAGAGGGCGGGGGGAGCAGGAGTGAAGGAAAAATGGGAAGAGCAGTAGAAATGGGAATGGAGAGGGAGCTGACAAAATAAATTGGAAAGCTATGAGGAAGTGGGGAAGGGAGAGGTAATGGAAGTGAGAGGGGAGGAAAGAGCAAAGTAAAACAGGGAGAAAGAACGGGTTAAAGAGACACGCACAACTGCACACACAATCGCACACTCAAATACACAACCTAGCTCACACCCAGTAACAGGTGAAAAAATATCCATTATCACCTCTGTTGCAAACTCAGAGTAGCCTACACATGTAACTAAAGATTGGCCATCAGAAACATTTTATTTAACAGCCTAGACAATAATCTAGTAAACAATCTTTTGGAAGAACGAAAACTGTATCGCTAACCCGCAGTTCCACAAACAACAAAGCACACTGACAGTACAACTTCTACAGGTTAAGCACAGATTAAACTAAATCCAGGCCTATATGCCCTGTGATGAAAAGCCTCCATTTAACATAGCATTTTATTCTCCATCCAAGCTTAATCTGTCTGGGAAATCAAGCATCCCCTACCTACTCTGTGTAACTACTGTCCAGTCCTCCCTTAAGACTGTGTTTGTGCTCTTTCACTTTTGGTTAAAAACAAATAGACCAGTTTGCAATGCAAATCAATAACATGAATTTGAACTCGTGATTGCATATCAATGAGGTAATTAAAGGAAAGCTTTTTGTCGTTTATGGGAATGTTTTGAATAGTAAAATATTTTTGCTTTTGACACGCGGCTACAAAGAAGGCTATGGGGGAGGCTCACACCCATGCGTCAAAGGCTGCTATCAGGCTTCAGATAAGATAGCGAGGAAGAGGTAGGCTTTGGGGGAGGAGGGCCACACTGAACACGTTCAATTAGTAACGTAATTAGTTAATTAACATGGAGGACCCTAAAGGCCTTCCAACGCAGCCTTATATAGACTTTGTTCAAACCAAGCAGACTTTGAAGGCTTTTACGAAGCAGATCCACATAGACAGACCAACTAACCAGTCCACCCACACATACACACACACGAGGACAACTCTGGATGATCTTCCATAAAGTATCAGTTTCCATTCAGTGTCAGTGTCGTATTTTGTATTCACACATAAGCAGGAAATCGTCCATTCTGTATCAGTGTGAAATGTGCTGTCAGGTTGGGTTTTTTTTTTTTTTTGGCTCACTTTCGATCAGCTTTCTACTGCAAAATCATAATCATACATAGCTATAGGCTGGATTGTCTCCCTGTGACATGCCATCTTTAGCTGGCAGTCATGTTTTATCTTCTCCCACAACAAACAGTATCTGAGTGATTATGTGTATCCACATCCAGCGGGTGTAGCCCAGCCCAAAGTGAGGAGTGCTCTATAGATGTATCAGCTTTTCTAACAGCAACACCTGATGCAGCTTTTATGTATCTAAACCTTATAAAGATCGAATCAATTTGTATTTGAGGCAAGAGCAAAAAACTGGAAAAAGAGAGTGTGTGTGTGTGTATGTGTGTGAGAGAGAGAGAGAGAGGGAGAGAGAGTTAAAAGACCGTCTGGCCTGCATCGCTTCATAGCCACAGGCAGTTGCACAGCACAGAAGAAATGTGCTTACATCATCACATGCAGCCACGGCATCCTGCAGAGGGCACTGCTAATGGAAGAAACACAGAGCAGAGAAGGCAACCAACCAACCCAGGAGAGACTCAGCAAGGCACTCCTACGCATCTAAGATATCTGACATTCTTGGCAGCCTTTCAGAGAGGTCAGTGGTAAAATATTCAAACATAACTAACCTTAAAGACGAACCATGTTTGAGCAAGCTGAGACCAGAGGCTAAATTTGTCACTAATTAAAGTCTGCATGAGATATGGCGAAAGTCTTTTCCAGTGAATCTCCAACTCTGCTATCCAGAATAATAGTGCTCAGATTTGGATAAGTTGTTCTGCCAATTTAGGTGATGGGTGATATCATGGAAAGTGTGCAGATTTGCTGAAATGGTTTTCCTCTAAGTGTAAACAGAGAGAAAGAGAGATTTTGCATTTCCCCAGTGTGACCCAGATAAGGACCTTGCTATAGAGATATGCATAGGGATAGATCACACGTTACATGTGAGTTACGAATGCTGTTCTCAGTCTAGCTCTAGGGCACGGGGTCACTATCCTCAATTATAAGCTCAGGTGTACTAAAGTGAATATCACAACAAGTTATGAGCATAACTGCAAGGAACTAATTCCACATGTTCTTATCTTTCCTAGTCTACAGGCGTGGCTGCAGTGGATATAACAACAGAGGGGATCGCATAACAAACGTGAGAGCAAAAGATGAGCACTGTGAATACACTAAAATGAACAGCATTCTTCTCATTACTCCCATTAACCACAGTTGCAACTAAATCTTTGTGGTTAAGTGAGTATGTGTCTAAGTGTGTGTCTTTGCAGGTTACAAAGCGTGGGTTGCCAGCTGCAAAGCTTTTCTGGATGCTGATTGGAAGTGAGCGTTGAGCACTCAGGACAATTATTGAATCATTACTGCTACCATGCCCCAGGCAAAATATGAACACCGTGTTATTTGTCAACCGACCACAGCTTCCTAATCAACCTCACATGCGTTTGTATGTTTGTCTTAGTGTGCACATTGCATATGTGCACATACACATATGTGTGTGGCATGTTGGCAGAAGGACTGGAATGTCCTTTAGTATGTGGGTGCACATGGTTGCAGAGAGTAATGGTTGTTTCAGGAACCCTGCCCAGCATTTTCTTATTTATATATTTGTTTAAATTGGGAATGGTATCTAAATGAAATATAGCACATGATGTATAACCTATGTATGTGAATATGTGTGCGTGGTAGTGACTGAGGCATGCCCTGTTGAAACGCAACTGTCTAAGCATGTCCCTTTCAGCTGTCTCTCTGCTCCCTTCATGGAAAAATAACTTAACATGAGTTGTTTGGTATTTTCACCGCACCCCACACTACCATCTCACATTGAATGCTAAGAGGTTGTATGCTAAAAATTTCCCTCTGAGGCCTAATACTGGAAAAGTGTCTTTCAAGTGCACCACTAGACTGGTAAGGGAGACTAAGAAAGAAGGGATGGGGCAGAAACCTGGGGGAGAACACATCATACTCAACTTTAACTCTTTTCCTTTCGCCTTCAGGAAGCACAAGTGAGTCATCTCTACATCTCTGGGTAGCAAGTGGTGTAGCAACTGGTGGAAAAGTTTTCATTAACTGACTTAAAGAATTATAATAGAAGTACTATTCATCACATGTGCACTCACTTCATGGCATGAACCATCAAGTAGTGTCCCAATCTATCAAACCATGGGCAGCTAACTATAAAAATTGTGAACAACTTGCAAGAAAGCGAAGCAAATTTGAATGTAATAACATTTAGCCTCTGTATGGCCAGTCTGTCTCTACGGCAATGTGCTAGTGTGCTTGGGCTTGAAGTTTCGAAGGTATCCATCAAATCAGCGAGTGAGATATGAGTCATGTAAGCACACAAGGGATTAACAACTCAAACAATGATCTCTAATAAGCTACAACAAGTAGTTATACAACCTTTAACTGTATCTACAATACAGAGATGTCCTCTCAACATTCAGTTAAGTTGATCTCTGTATGTAAAACAATACAACACACATTGCCTGCCCTGATGAAATCCCCATTTGACATAGCTAACCATGATCCCTCTAGACAAAAACAAGCCATCACTATTAGTCAAAAGAGATCAAAGACATACCCCAGCGTTTGGGATTGCATTATCCGACAGCCATCTGCGCTGGTAAGACAGGAACAATCATTAAGCATTCAGACCAAAGGAAAAAAAGTTTATTCTTAGTATCAGCTTTGATAAATTTGTGCAAAACGCACTCTTCTCGGTATGTAGAAAACTTTAAAGGAGAGAGCAAAAGAAAGGGAGAAGTGGAGAAGTTTTAAGAAGGTGTGGTTAAAAAGATAAAATGGGAGAGATGATAAGAGAAGTGGAGGATTGGCAAGGAAGACAAAGGGGAAAACAGTAAGACTCCCTGTCCCTCAGTGAGATAAATTGGCAAGAAGTTCACAGTTGGTAAACATCTTCATCTGAAAGCCTGTGGAGCAATTGATGCCCAGAACAAATCAACACGTTTCACAGCTTGCCTGTATAAAACGCAAATACCATCAGCTTCAAAAAACTATGATCTTCCCTGGAGCATATGAGCAGGGGTTTGCTCCTCTGGGTTCCCCGAATTGGTCTGTGAATCGATCACAAAAACAGCATTTCAAAGGGTTTGAAAAACTATGAGGTCTTTCTCTTTCTCCTACTTTAACAAAACAGACTCTATCATAGACAGCCCTGCAGACACTTGTGGCTGTGGGGTCCCAGAAGGCTTAGAGATGTCTCTAGTCTTTCACTACCACTCAGAAGAACTTAGCGAAAACAGCAGTGCATCAGTCTAGTACTTTGCACCAAACACAAGGCAAAAAGAAGTTAGAAGTAAACTGAAAAGGACAAAGAAAATCACTTGGAGAAATAAAGAAAAGAAGTATAATAAAATAATAGCAGAATAGATAATATAGTGCTTTTGGGCAAATGATTCAGATGATGTGGAGAACAGGTACCATATGTGCTTTGGTCACACTGACCAAACTTACCTACATCCTGCGCCTCAGTTGGAACATGTGTTTTGGCTATCAGACCCATTAAAATCTCATTATATAGTGCAACAAGAGAGATCACAAATCTTGTTCTAAGACCTTAAAAATCATTTATCATGTAAATTTACCATGAATGATATATTTACATGCAAATAAAGATGCACATATTTGACATTTAATAGGTCTTCCACAATTTATCACTCTCATGGTTTGATAAATAAATGCAACAGAAAAACATTTAACTGCTGGAACTGCTAGACAATTAGCAAAGAGGCTTTTATTTCCCCAAGACCACTTAGAAAAAACAAGTGAGAGGTCATCAGTTGTTTTTCACGTTGATTGTTATTGTCAATTGTTCATTCATTACAAATAGTGTTGCATTCCTTACAGTGAAGGCTAATGGTGCTCTGACCTGCAGGGGAGGAATGCCAACTCTCACCACAGCTGCACACTGAGGCTAAGAGCCTGAGCTGACGTTGGGGTCAAAGGTTATCCATGATGTGACTTGAAACCACACATTCATGTTCTTAGTGGGGTATACCAACTGGGCAAATGGAAAAGTAAAAAGAGACAGAAAGCAAAAAGAAAACTCTTTGGGAAAATAAATACAGAATGGACACAAACCAGAGTAAATGATCTGTATTTAACATAGGTGCATTAAAAAAAATGTAGACTTTCTGGGTGTACATGCATGAGGATTAATTTTAAATGATGAAAATACAAAGCATTGCTATATGATCCAACTTTCAAGTAACACATTCAGAATTTATAGTCCTAACTAATCAGTATTTTAGAATATGAAATTGATGATTTTCTTCCAAAAGGGGTTTTTCTTTAGACAGGGTCACTCAATTGATTGCAAACACAACCCACTAAATAAACAGATAATGAGCAATGTTTGTTAAGTGTCTGGGTTTGTCGGGTCAATACGATTCAGAATTTTGTGTCCAGACCATTTTAATTGCAGCCCCTGGACACAGGTATAAGTTCTGTAAAAAACACAGCCCCTTTATAAACGTGTTCATCATTATGCCATTCCAACGTCTAAATGGAAATAGCAATTTGGTTTTGCTTTCACCCCAAGGAGGTAGGTAAATAACAATTATGTGAATGAACCAACTCCTTAAATATTTTTTACCAGTAAAAATTTAAGTGCCATTGGACCCATAAATTTAGGTTTGCAAACTGTTGGGATTCGGGGGTGTAAATGCTCATAAATGTGGAGTCACCTCCACAATGAGCAACAGACAGGGAGAGCCTTTGCATTGGTCCATTTCACACTTCATAAAGCCACGACATATTTATTCCATGCATTCATACTTACATGTCCCCTCAACCAGGTAACGGCTCTATAACTTGAAATGATTCATTCGTCCAGTCATTTTCCCCACTTAGCTTTGAGTTTAAAGGGCAAGTTTTAGGCTGCTGCATTATGCAGCAATGCTTCTACATGATGTTTTTATCTGAAAGCAAGGCGAGCGTACCTACAGTCTTAAATAAAAGCAAAAAAGAGTATACAATTCTTAAAATGCGGCTTTAAAAATAATACCATAACCCTGGAAGGTCAATTTAATAAACCTTATAATAAGCTTAACAAAGAGCATATAAAGAACTTTCTTTTGTTCCAAATTAGTGAACAACATTTTATGATAAAGACATTCAAACTTAATCAGGAATATAATTTGTTCCTTTCACAAACATGCAGCGCTGAGGTCAAAAGGCTAAGCCTCAGGTAAATGCAAGACAGTGGGGGCACGCAGTTCTCCCTCTTATTCCTGTCTGATTTAATAGAATCCATAGGGGGGCTGTGGTAAACACAGCAGGGATGTGAACCTTCAGGAGTAGGAGAATGAGGAGCTGGTGTTCTACTTAGGCTTCGTATAATGACCAACAACTCCCCCTTTTTTTCAGTCCCCACATACCACCTCCCACTCCACCTCCCACTCCACCATTCCTGCTTTAATTCTATAGGTTTGACCACTGAGACCCTCATTCAACCTGCATATAGGAGAAACCTTTTCTTTTTCCCTCCACTCTTTCCCTTCTCCAGTTCAGTGATCTCTCACTCCAATGAGAGGCAGGTCCTTTTCAGTTGGCTGGCCAAGCTCCCACTGTTTTATGGGAAGTATTGTGATCCCACAAGCTCTCTCGGGGGGGATCAGCACTTATGAGGACCGATGGAGTTGCTGATTTGATCTTCTCTTCTTTCACAGCCTTTATCTAGTTTTCATCAAAACTTCTCGGCTCACTTGCCGAAAGAAGTACGAATGCGATTCACTATGTCCGTGAAACAGACATCTTCTGCGACAGTGCAGACGCTGATGAGGACAGGAATACTGGAGAGAATAGCGGCTAAACTTCACATCAGCCAAACTAAATGAAAGCAACAGAACTCTAAATATTCAGCAATCCTTCCTTCAAACAGCTCTTCCAATATTTAAAAGCCATTCCTTTCAGTGGGCAGCATGAATCATAAGAGTGCCCATGCAAGAGTTCACTCACTTTAAAGGGGAATAAATAATCAATAACTATAATTGATCTCTTTTAAAGTCCAAAGAATTACAGATCTCTTGCAGAGTATATAGTGGCCTCTTATTATCGCGCTAAAATCAGTGTTGGAGTTTAGTTAAATACGAGTGAAACTTTCTTGTGGAACTTTAACTATTCCTAGTTTTAAGTTTCAGTCTAGCTTTTGTGTAATATAATTATTTTTTTTTTTTTTTCTGGGGCTGGGGTTTTTTT
>VURO01034544.1:6982-22112 GCA_015108175.1 Pelvicachromis taeniatus | reverse complement strand
TTTTTTTCTGGGGCTGAGGTATCTTTAAGCGTGACTTTGTTAGGTCAGGCCAGTTTTCTGTCTAAAAGTTAGGGTTAGGGTTAGATTAATTCTTATAATCCATCTTTTGTTTTGATTTGAGAAGTTGGCAACATTTTATATGTATAAGTATTATGAAGCATGTATAAGAACATTATTCTAAATGACCACAACTATCAAGCCATTAACATAGCATTTTCAATCAATAACATCATGTACTGCTTATTTATCGGAATTAAGGAAGTCAGATTTTCATTACAATCTTAATAAATATGTTCTGTCCTAATATAACACGACATACTGTGACATATTGTGAAAGAGTCAAAGCCTCTCTGTCATTCCTTTATATTTGACTGAAAATATGGAAAACAGGTGTGACAGTTTATTAAAATATGTAAACATACACATAAATGCATTATGTAAGCTAAAAACAGTTTGTCAAATTTTCAAGAGCTTGAAAGTCAATATTTGGTATAACCACCTTTATTCTTCAAGGCAGCCTGTACTCTGCCTGTAAGTATTCTTAAGGAATAGTTCTCAAGGCTTCTTGAAGGATATTCAAAGCACTTCTTTGGATGCTGGCTGCCTTTTAATCCATTCTCCATCAAGTATAAAGTGACTTAATAAACAAACATAAAATATGCCACTAAAAGTGGTCAGGTAAATGGACTGGACTGAAAATGAGTGAATCACCAGTCAATGTCCAAAAACTAAAAGCTTGAAGAACTATTGCTCAAGACCACTTCAAAAAGACTACAAAAAAAAATAAAAAAATCCTGGCTTCTCCTCTGGCAAAGACGTTTTCACTATACTGCGGATGTATTAGATTCCAAGTAACCCTAAATTGAGTCTTTTAAGTGAGAATATAATTTGCAAGTGAAATTTTGCACAAAAACTGGTTTTGGACCCAATTCTAAATTTCCCTTTTTTTTTTGCTTTGCTAATCCAATCTAGCAAACATCTGGTGCAATTAAATTACACTAATTTTTATGGATTATATCATGAAAAAAATGCGGTGTACATTCCCATTTAGAGGCAGAAGGAATTTATTAATGAATCACTCTGGAGATCTTTAAATAGATATCTGCTTCATCAAGGCTACAAACAAACGTACTGCCTAAACTTACTGTATAATTTCCAGCTGACATTGCTTTTTGGTGTTTCAACCATATCTCTACGTATTTATAATACTGAACCCATGTGGGTTAATTAGTGTCAAACTAGAAGTGAATTAATTATGGAAAGACCTCACAGCGAGACAGGCTTAATTTACAGTGATGTGGAAACTACTAACACTTGACATTTTGCATTTTTTTAAAAGAAAAGATTAATTTATGAAGAGCTATGACTATTATAAAGATTAATAATAATATTATATATGAATTAAGATCTTAATATTAATATTAAGATCATAATTCATGTATAACAGCATACTTACACACTTACTAATATGTTACTTACTAATAGTGTGTTGTGTCGAGCATCTAAAAGCCTTTTGTGTCACTGATGACTCTAACCCTGCAGGTGACTATGTCCTTTTTCAGTCAGAGCAAATGAGATGGAAAAAAAATGGCAGGTAATAATGATTTAGTTTTGCACTTAGTTTTCCTTTTATCACTCACTGTTTAATTTAGTTGAAGCACTAAATATGATGTAAAATAGATTTTAAGATTACAAAGAAATGCCTGTACGCAATGTTAATCTTGCACGCTGCAAAATGATGCAACAGTACCAAGTGTGTAAAATGTGTTTAGTTTAGTCACTGCCTACCGTCACAGTCTCAGACCATGTTCAGTATGTTTGGCTATGAATAACTTTCATTTAACATGTGTCATCCAAGAGATCAAAGCAAATGAGATAAAAAGTTGACTTTTTATTCAGATGAATCAACTTTTCAGGTCAGCAGTGCACAATGCAATTTCAACATCTATTCATTTTCTTTAGCCCGAAATAAATGTGGTTGCAGAGGGCAGGAACCTATCCCAGGTGACATTAGGTGAGGAGCAGGGTACAAGCCAGACATGTCACAAGCCTATCACAGGTCTAACACAGAGTGACAAGCTACCTTCCACATTGACATCCAGACCTAGAGTCTATTTAGAATCACCAGTTAAACCGACATGCATTTATGTGGCTCGTAGGAAAAACCCAGAGCACACATTGGGAAACAAAACATGTAAACCTCACATATGAAGGTCCCTGCTGACCAGCATCAAACCTAAAGCATTTATCCTTTGAATATGTCTTGCTAAAGTTGTAAACTAAATACTTTAATAGATGATACTAGTTAGTACTTTAATATTTAGCCCAGTATGATGCTAATGACATTTACCATTTCTAATGTTACCACTGGAGTTTCGTTTCCTTTGCGCTTATTTTTGAGATATGCTTTGGAAGTGTTATGTATAAGTCCAAGTGTGTTCCTTTACTGATTAAAAAAGCAAGAGCAATTCCTTCTTTTCAATGTATCAAAATTTCCTGGAAATATTTGAATTGAATCAATGCTGAAAAAAAACAATCTGCTTCTGGCACTGCTGCAGTATGATT
The DNA here is from genome assembly GCA_015108175.1 of Pelvicachromis taeniatus. Classification (NCBI taxonomy): domain Eukaryota; kingdom Metazoa; phylum Chordata; class Actinopteri; order Cichliformes; family Cichlidae; genus Pelvicachromis; species Pelvicachromis taeniatus. The sequence goes on along the minus strand of VURO01034544.1, from coordinate 19,547 downwards.
ATATTGGGAAAAATTTCTTCAAGAGATCATGACAGGAAGTTTTAAAAGCAGAAAGTAATCATTAACTCATTAGTCAACACTGAACAAAACTACAAATTCTCCACATGTATTGTTCGTTTCCCTGCATTTTTACAAGATATAGACTTTTTTTTTCCATGACTATTGCAAGATAATGTCATTGAGTGAAGCGACACAGACTTGTTGTATTGTGTTTTGATATCCTTGTGGATAACTGCAGAATGCAGAAGTTATTGTAAACTGATAGCGAAGGCTTATGTGGGGAAATCCCATTGGCATGGCCAGCATTTACTGGTATACCAAAACACAAAGCCAATAATCTCTGTGTCATTAAGAGTGATTTTCCTCCACTCAACCTAATGTGATGACAGAGATAAAACCATGTTGGTCTAACTGTACATGAGAACGAGAGGTGCTATTATCCAGAAAAATGTTCACAGCGCCACAATGAACTGACTCATAGTTGTGTTTCTCAAAAACAGCAGTGATGCCAACAGCTTGATTAGTTTCTCGCTTGCGTTTGTAATTAACATGGACAGTTTAATATGGATAATGTAATTTAGAAATCAAAGGTTTAACTGAGAATTTTTAATGCTTTTAAAACGTTGAATTTTAAACAGTGAAACACAACATCTAACATGAAGAACCCTTGACACCACAAAGGTACTGCCCTCACTATATTTTCTTTTAGGGAAATTTTTATGGGGTCATCTAAATCATGTAAGTCCATAATGATGTGTTCCAAAGCACCTACAACCAGAGGGAAAGAGCTCTTAGACAGCACTTTTCACAAAGATAGCTTTTAACACAGCAATCAGTGGTTAGCTACATGGAGAGGTGGCGTGCAGGTCATGCATTCATTTCAGAAACAAGTGAAAAGTTGTCACACAGAAGCCCTAGCTTAATTACCACTGGCAGATAACCCTTGCAATCTCTGCAGATACTAAGACATCCGCTGCAGCTCACACAGACTCGCACAATTGTCTCTAGTCCTTTGAGGGCCTTGTTATACATGTTTGTTTTGGTTTTGACAGGTTTCTGTCAGACAGACAGAGACAGGCTTCTCCAAAGGCCGACTATTTTCCCAGTTGTTCCACGCTTTGTTTAGTTAGTCGCTGTGTTTCAGGAGCTTAATAGCTTCCTCTATTTTCCATCGCCTAAAAGTTGAAGCTCAGAGCCTGCATGCCTGCACAAAAATGTCTCCAGGATTATCACGCATCTGTGTTTAAGCAAAAGCTGATTATTTTTCCAAGTGCATTTCTTTGTGGTGCTCTGTGTTAGCGCGTCTTAATAACGCTGGAATGAGCCGCTGCTACCCCATGGTGCAGCAGTCGCTTGCTTCATAAACATCATTTGGAAGTAATTCAGTAAGCACCCTCATGAAAAAGAGATGAAAAACAGATTGCCATTGGGTATATTAACACCTGTCACATCAGACCAATATCATATCGCACTGTTGTAGTTACGCAGCTTTCTATTATTTTTCTCAACTCCCAAAACGTCACCTTGCCTTCTCAATCTACCAGCGTAATTACCTCATCAAACAGACCATCAGCAAAGCCGCTAAAATAGGATATGTGGAAGTGGAGGAAACAAAAGAAAATAAAAAAAAATAAATAAAAGGAGAAGCATATCATCACACCCAACATTTGAGTCGTGTGACGTTGAGAAGTCAGGGGAGCAAAGCCTTGAGGGCATACAATCAATATTACATTTTCCATTGCCACCTTCATAGCTATTGTAAATGGCTTGTGTCAAAAATAATAACAGGTTGTATCAGGAACCTTGGGTTTGCAATTTCGCTCCTAGTGCTCGGAGGCCCCGTCTGCTCTCCCTCCCTTACTCCAACACCACTGGGTGTTAATGACGCTGTGGTGGCAGACACTTCTCACACCACAACTGACTGCCCCTACACCACCACCACCACCCCTCCACCCCTTCTGCCCATTCTTTATCTCTTTACTCCTGACAGTTCCGAGAACAGCAGGGAAAATGTGTATGTGTAAGAAAATGCTTACTACTAGAGATGATTAGCCCTTTGTGCTTGTTTCGGCATTCAGCCAGTAGCTTAGTATTATTAGCAGGGCTGGAGAGATTAAATATATTCTCACTTCTGTTGTCATAGCACTCTAGGCAGCAATAAGCGAGATGAGATGCAGTAATATGCACAATAGAGGGACGGTCTCCTCTTTACTAGAAGCTGAGCTACTTCAAGTTTTATTTTATTTTTTTTAGAGGGGAGAGAGGGGTACTTAAGTTATTTTTTTTTATTTTTTTTAGGATTTGATTACTTTATCTCATCCAGCCATTATCTCATGTGTGGACAGCTAAGACTCCAAGATTCTTAACAAAGAGAACGTAAGACAGATGTAGCCCTTAGCCCTCATTTAAAAGCCATCATTCTTTTAGATACCTACTCCGTTTTGTGTTTAACTTAAACAACTTCTCCACTGAAAACAGATGCTACCAACACAAGGAATAACTCACAAGGGTCACATTGAACTAAGTCTGTAAAACAAAGTGTAATTTTATTTCAATATTTATTTTTAATTGAAATGCATGCCAAACCCTGCAACTTTTTTCTTATTTATCTTCTATAGTGATCACTTCAGTTGCAGGCACTCAAAACAGAGCACTTTCAAAAGCAGATTGTCACGCTATCAGAAAAGGCCCCAGTGATATAATAGTGTCCATTCCCTGCAATGTGATAAACGAGTTTCAGCAAAGAGTGCAATTGAGGGGTGCAAAAACCAAAACTAATATAGTATGACAGGATGATGTTGTGACCAATCATCATGTCAGCAGCCAAGAGCCTGGTTGCATTGACTTTTGTTGTATTTTTTTAGTCTTCCAGAAAGGTTCTTTTATACTCGTGTCTTTTTCTATGCAGGGCTTTTAAATTGTTCTCCCTTATCAGAGGAAGAATCTGCAGGAAGTCACAGAATCCCAGCTTATCTCAGCTAATTGTGGATGTGTTTGTGTGTGGGTGTGTGTGTGTGTGTGTGTCTGTATAGCAAAGGAGGAGGTGACTTGAGAGGGTGCCAAATGCCGCAGGATGCAGCAGAGCACGTCGGGACAGGAGAAGCAGAGACACCGACAACACTGACAGACACAACACTAACATCTCATGGAAACAAACATCAAAAGTGCTTACAAAATATCCTCCATACATAAACTGATTAAAATACCCAGTGCATTGGTGACATTTAATCTATCCATCATACTTGAGCCAAAAGGCAGATGTCAAGGACGTCCACATGTTGGATGTGCACTGTTTGGGTGGTAAATTTAAACACTGTAAACAATGAGTTGATTGCTGACATCAGACAATTTGAAAGCACTCAATATTCCCTAAGGTTTCTTTCAATATACAGGTCATTGGCAAAATTGGATGTACAGATTACATATGTTATGTAATCTTGCCCCTTTTTTTTACCAACAATTAGACATACAGAGAAGGGGTGTCCAGTTGTGCGATATGAGAGGTTCCTCTAATGGGTGTTTAAGGAGGTGATAAAAAGGTCTTTGACCTTCCTCAAATGAAAACTCCTCCATGATTTGAGAGTCACAGCCATGGAACATGTTTTCTGAGGAAAATGAAGGTGGGTGGTCTCTCGCTGAGTTCATGCACTTGTCTCTCTATGACACAGCTAAAATTTACATCTTTTTATTGCCTGTGTCCGCCGCTTGCTTAAAATAAACAGAGCACTTTAACCTCTAGGCACCAGCAGGGGTGGGCAAGGTGTTTTGGCCTTGGAGAGAGAAAATGAAATCACAATAGTTGCAGACTGCGTTCACCTGATGTATAGTTACAATTCTAGAAAGGTGCACATCAGGTTACAGCATAGAGTTCCAGAGGTGTTTGCAGTTACAACATAGCTACAGTGTAAATGCTGAAGCATAAATATCCTGTAAGTCCGTATCAGTGGTGTAGAGCAGGTAAGTTGGCAAGTGTGTGCGACTTAAAGAGCAAATTAAAATAACTTATACAAAAGAACCAGAGTGAGATGTAAAGGCATCGAGGCAATGCAGACACCATCAAAGGACTGGATCAGAGCAGCAGTAACAATAGAGACCAACAGGCCTAGAGTTTTAAATATCCAGGGAAAATACAGGCCAGGTGTTATGCATTTCCACCCGTCTTCTGAATCTTCACCCATGAAACTCCTCCAACACAGAACATGAGCACGCACCAAGGCCTGAGGCCATAACAGTGAATTCATTAAAAAATATACTGAAGACAACAAATAGAAGGACAAAAATACAAAATAATATTACATATGCAAGTCACTTACAAATATGGAGTGGCTTATTGTCTTAATTACTGTAGTTTATGATCTAATCAGCAACTTGTACACTTTAAAAAAAAAAAAAACATGTCATGTCACTGTGTCACTTCATAATGAAAGTCATGAATGAAATCCAGGAAGCACTCACGCTTGTTTTACCCTTTCAATTCCATATTGACGAACAGTACTTTTCCCACTGGCATTTAAATCATAAAGGGCATTCATATATAGTGATCTCTCCCAGGCGCAAATGAGCAATCAGTATATGAGCCACACACCTGGTAAGACTCTGAAAGGCCATCGACGCACCAGGAGAATTGGCTTCCTCATAATAGAGATCCTGGCAGATTATTCTCATTTGATTATCTAATGACCATCTGAATGAGATCCCTACTCTAATAAGCGTCCTATTTGACCAGACGCTGCAGGTGTGCAAATGTCCATTTAATCATTCAGTCTTTCGATTATTACAACTTAAAATTCCAATAATGTCCTGCATGGAATTTGGAAAACTGGATTTTTATCCTTAAAATAATATGTATGTTGTTTAATCAGTCTTAAAGTAAACACAATAAGTGAAACGTCACAGTTCACACAGCAAAATGAGGGGAATAGTGATTGATTAAAAATTTTCAAGTGGCAGTTTTTGATCTGTCATACCATAATCCCCCATTTGTCATTGCTTTATCAACATTCACAGGGCTATTTCAAACCCAGTTCTCCAACGGGGAGAAACACTGCAGTCCCCACTACCACGATTTTCAGTCCACACATATCGGTGCTCGAATGAAGTTATTGATTATGCTCTTGCAAATATGGCGAGGTAAAGTAATGACACTCCACTTAGAAACCATTGCACAAATGTGCCCTAAATCACAAAAATGGAGAAGGGGTATCTACTTGCATGGGCGTCAGTCTTTGCAAGGGTGAGTACTTGCGCATTCACTCAGTGTTTAATCAATGGATAAAACTGTCTATCCATTCAAGTATTGATGTTTTCCTATGAAAACTGCTTATCCACATAGAGCAGGGGGGGACACCGGAGGCCTTTCAATCATCTGCCAGCTGAAGGTAACTCAGAAAAGGAGAGGTGGGGTAAGACACATGAATCTCTAATACTGGATTCACGCTGCATGCTCAATTATCCCACTGCCACAGTGCAAGGGAAAGCAGAGGAGGAGTCAATCATCGTGTACATAGCGCAAATTCTGCCACTGTGTGAGAGCTCGGCCTGGTTAATCAATATGGATTCACTTTTTTGATCTGTTGCCTCTGACTAACAACAATCACTAATAACAGTATAACTGCAGTGACCATAACAGTGCCCATTATCATCACTTCACACCGGAGGAGGAGGAACAATGAGGGAGAAAGCACTCAAGTTGTCGACTGCCTCGGTCACTCTGTTACGCGTGCACAGATTTCTCAATTTCCCACATTTTGCAGTATTGCAGTGCTGTCGGTGCAGTCACCTTATTAAAGTCATGTTTAGACACATATTGACCTGACTGCAGCGCTGATCAATCTGTGGTAGGAAAGACAATAATGCACAGTTCATCAACATGTTGTGCAGCGTCTCTGAGGCACATAGCATATGTCGTATACTTGTAAAAAAACAGCAATTATTTCCCAGTCCCAACACTAAACGACTGAATCTATAACAGTCAAAAGCCCATTACTGACTATTAATTAACTATTTTAGAAATGTTGCCCATGACAGTATATCAAAAGCACAAAATGAATGTAGACTTAGATTTATTGAGTTGCTAAAAGGAGTCGTATATGATGATGAGAGCCTGTACCCTGTCTAATAGGACCAGGTTCACTTAACGTTTGATGAGTAATATGGCTTCTTAATCTGACTGATGCTGTGAACCTAAGACAGATCTATGAGATGATGGAGCAGACTGGTAACATAATAAAGGCACCCTTCTTCTCACTCAGCATCTCTCATATTAATATTTTCATCCTGTAATAACTAAAAGCTATTTCATTACTCATTAATCAGTATCTGAAGCCGCCGCTTTGCAGTACACATAGAAATATGATCCTGCGAGTTCGCGGGAAGAGCGATATACAATGACCGCGCAGCTGGCAGGGTAATAAAACACAGTATGCAAGTTGTCTGTCAAGAAATCTTACCTAAGCATGCCAAAACAACAGACAGGCCAATGTGATCTACTGCACTAATTCCATACAGCAACATATAGATATTGCAGTGTAGTTGTGCTTCTTTCAGACCTTCATAGCATTCAATACATTAAGAAAAAAAAAAAGCAAGGGATCAGCATTTTTGTCATAAAAGAGTGACAAAATTGATTTGCGGGAGGTTCATTCAAGCTTTCAGGGGAATTTCAGCAGCTCTCGATGTTGCCTGTCAGATCACTTATGAAATCCATATCAATTCTAAGCTTATGAGTTTTGGGTGTTTATTAAAGAGAATGAAGGGCAAATAAGATCGGTCAGCACAAAACAGCAGATCCTGAAAATATAAGGATGCTGAGTCTGATTTATGGTCATCTGTTTCAGAAGTCGTGCGCGCGTGTGCATGTGTCCATGTGTAAATGTGTGTTTTCTTTGTGTGTTTAAATCAATGGTCATCCCCTGATACGAGATGGTCTCATAAATCATTGTTTGTTGATCACTTGTCAGGTGGTAGGGCCCTTATGGCATTCTCCTAATTATTCCAGCTCACAGCCCCACTGGATGTATAAGGACAGGAATGCCAAAGCAAATCAAGGCAGCACACTTTGCAGAAATGTGGCCATAAAGGTGGCTTGGCTTGGATGGATGATGCAGAGGGTTGCAGAAGTTGTAGGAAATGGAGAAGCAAGGGTGTGGTGGTGTAATGGGCTTGCACTATTTGGGTTTTAGGCTGAACTGATTTGAGAAATCTAGAGTATGAGATTTCAGTCATGCAATATGATAGGGGATGCTATCATGACTGAAACAACCCAGCTGCCTCATTGAAAATGGATTAAATCAACAAAATCTGATATTGTGACTGTTCAGCCAGCCTTGTATCTCTATTTAAACACAAGTCAGGTCTCTATAATCTATTATTGAGCCTTGCACACTAATAATCCTGTAGATTTCAGTCCTGGCATACTGGTAAGAGCTTGTTCTTTTTCTCTTGTGGCATTTTTGCAAAATTAGAGTTAAGTGCAAAGAAGATAAACATGAAATTCATCGGTTTCTTTTTTAAAATAAGAAACTGTGTAATGACAAATTCTGTCAAATGGCAGAGCTAAGTGGTCAGGGTACAGTATTGGCTTTCAGTGTCATTAACTTCTCACCGGTAAGCAGGTTTCTGTCACCACTGACCAAATTGCTTTAAAAACACAGCCATTACACAGTTGAGGCTGGCAGTTAAAAGATGAGTAGAGTATTTCTATAGCGAGGCCTAATGGGATTATTAGTGAGGTTTTTTTTCTTTTTTTTTTCTTTTTTTTAACGCAAGGGAAATTTGCAGCTCACAGTATTACTGGAAGAGGGATTATACAGTACATTTCAGTGATATACTGTACCAGCCGGCTGGTCCTTGGGTTAATTACTGGATTACCCCTTCTAATAGGGAAATCTGTAACAAGGAGTTTAATAATTCATTGGATAGGAGCCTCGGATTTATTTATTTATTTATTTTGGTTACTCTCTCTTTCCCCCGCCATACCAGTTTTGATTTCCTCTTTATTATTTTATGTCTTTTTACCTCTCCCAGACTTCCATATGAAGACAGAGGCAGCAACACCTTGTTATTCTGTTAAAAATATGTTAGCTTGAGGCTTAAACGTGGTCTTAGCATGTTTAAATCATTTTGGGCATATCACAGAGACCCGTGCAGCCTGTTCCCTTTGATATATATTTGCACTATAACATGCGGTTTTGAAAATCAGCCAGTAGCCCTCTTTTGATCACAGTGGTGTCCCAAATCATACAACTCTGTAAAAATGGCGAATGACAGTCCCACCACAGAGGTGAGTAACATAGAGACCTTAGATGTAAAGAAGCCGAGATTCAGGGCGTGAGTGCTGTCTGAACAACAACAATGCATGAATAAATATGTATACTCAATGAAGTGTTCAGTGTTGTGTACATATAGTGTGTATGGACAGGTCAGTTGCACATATGAAAAAGGAACATATGCATATAATTATGGGTAATTTTAACATGTTAAATAGAACTGGTGATGGTACAGTATGTTTGTGATTTTCAGTCTTTTAATGTACAACACAAAATAAGTCTTCTGTGGTGTCATGCTTTTGTGAGATATGAATTATCTGAAAGGGGGAACTAGGTCATTCAGAACACCAGCAAACAGCAGCATTCAGGCAGTGGTATGCAGGCCCACGTCTCTCTCTCTCTCCTGTATCTGCGAGGACATTCGCAACTGCTTGTGGGTATTTGTAATGACCCAGTGACAGCATTTCTCCGCTGGCGGCTGAGGTGCTCAACAAAATTAATAACTCTGACCAGAGAAAGAAGGTGTGTGTGTGTATATGTGTGTGTGAGTGTATTTGTGCGTATCACTGGCGGGGTTACTTGTCACATCTCTTCAGACACTACTTCTCCACTCCCCACTGGCTACAACAACAATCTACGGCCACGCATAACCTCCCACAGAGGTTGTGTGGACTGCGATTGTGCCATTAGCGCAAACAGTGCATTTCTACACAGTCTCGCTTGTCATCTTGAGCAGACCGCATGCTTCTAAGCCTCAAAGTCTGTGTTGTGATGGGAGCCTCGCAGAGCCAACAAAATCAAACTACAAATCCTGTTACAAGAGGTGGGAGCTGCCAAATTTGTGCTTAATTCACAGAAGTAAATCTCAGGGAACAGGATTTATACGCTCGTTCCCCGACAGTCTTTGAGAGGTAGCTTATGGTGTATGCTGTATTTTTGATAAACGCAGCCTTTCCTTCATAATGGATATAGACTACTGTACATTCAGCTTGATGCCTATGAATTGTTCATACACATATGTATTAATTATTCAGCAGAATGATTGCTTTTGCCCTTTCTGGGGTTCAACATGCACAGGACATAGGGGGAGGAAAGTTTTCAAGTCCCACTCAGGTACTGGCACACTGATCTCTTGCAATAACATCTGAAGTTGTAGTTGCATGTATAGTTGGACGGAACCATTAAAATCTATATGCGGTTAATGGATTTTTTGGCAGGAGTTGTCATTCTTTTTTATAGAGGCAATTGTGATGGGGAATTACTTTGTGTGAGTGTCTGCTCTGAGAATTACTGAGGTTAAGCATCAATCTAGCAATTGTTTGATATTTCTAGTTTGGTAAAATATGCGTTGCCTTACCACAAAGATGAGATTACTGAAAATAATAGAGCTCAAGTAGCTGCTGTGATTTGAAAAATCTTTGCAGCACGGTGGTGTTGTTTCCACCATCTCAGTGAAGTGAAATGTACATCAGCATATTAATTTGGCTGATTTGTGAACATAATCACATTTAATTCCACAAAGTTCCCAAAAACATCTGTTTTCAAGAAAATTCTTCTGCTTAAGCAGACCTCAAAAACGTAAGCAGAACATTTTCCAATATAGGCAAAAGCTTTAAAATGATCTTTCAGATTCATATTTAGAATTAATATTTAGTGGGTATATTCTGATTCTTGTTTTCCACTTAGGCTGTATTAAGGAGGCAGCATGGTGCTTGCTATCAGAAACTTTGTAGGATAGAAGTCATTAGAACCTTGGCCCCCCTGTTAAGCAAGCCATGCTTCCTGTGCAGGGCCCCCAGAGGATTCAGTGGCTAATTATTTACTGAAGCAGCAAAGACTATCAAATGAAACCTTGTGTTAAGTCTAACTATGGGGGGGGGGGAGTACCCTGACAGTGTAACCTGGGCAACATGCAAATAGACTCAGAGTGGGGGAGGGCAAGAACGAAAGACAGGGAGGAAGCTCAGGGTGTATAATGGTCAGAGTGCACTGGAGGAGTCGAGGTTCACTGGTGAGTCAGGAAAGGTGGGGCCGCTGAGGGGCACAGCAGCAGGGTATTAGATTTCAGATGCATATGAATGACCAACTGCTGGCTGTGCTCTAGCTTTAGGGGGAAATTGCATGGGCTACCCTTGGGCTGCAGTTTAGAATCTAGATGACTGCCTGACTTAATCCTGTGGTGGGGAGGTAGGTGGTCATGAATGTCTGTTGTTGGTATCATTAAAATGAAGAGTTCCAGGAAAGCAGGGTACGTTTCTTGAACTCGGTTTTATTACAGCTAGAGAACCAAGTGTCATAAATAAAAACTTCCTCGTTGTGCTCACCAGTAATTGCATTTCAAGTTTTATCTTTATTGCTAATCCAAAAAAAAAAAAATAAGGAAATGAAATAATGCATTGCAAGATCACTTACAGCCAAATGTTCACACTTAAAATAATCCTCAACACCAAAAACTGTGAAGGAGGCAATACTGCATCCTTAGTCCAGGCATTCGGGCAGAAAGCCCATGTGGACTTTCCTCTACAGGCACACACATGTAACTGAAGAGCGCTGAGCTTTAATAACACAAGATTCAGTTCATCTGATTAGAGAGCAACAGCACCAGCGGCTTGATGGCAACTTTTACAGCAAACGTGTATGAACTGTACTGAATTATCCAAAGCAATAAAGACTACACCAAATGTATGTGCTTAATAAAAAACACCAGTGCAACCCAATCTCGATTAACGTATGATTTCAATTTTAAAATCTGCATATATTATGACTCCTTCGGACTGTAGGGGGTTTATGACCTTTTTCTTAATGGAAGTGCAAGGGACTCCTGCAGCTGCCGTAAAGCCGTAAGATAAATATCTAGCGTGAAGTCACAATTAATTCCAAACAAGATTATGTAAATCCTGAACTGACCACAATCAGGCCAACAGACTTGTGTGATTGCACTCTAAACAGAGCTAGATGTCCTTACGAGTTGACTGTAATTACACCAGGCCCATTATTCCTTTTTCTTTTTTTTTGTTGAAATGAAAAACGGCTCCATTTATTTTCCCTCACACGCTGAGCAATGCAAACAGAATGTTCGCCCAGCACCTAAATCTGCAAAGCGCACGTCCAGAAAAGTCCATTCATTTACTGCAATACTCACGGGCTTTGGGTTTTAAAAAAAAAGAAGAAGAAGCAGGTGTGCGGCTGAGTTCCTGCCCTCTCACCAGATAATTCAAGTGAGTGATGTGTGACCTCCAGCAGCTCCACACAAAACATGCGACCTTCTTGCGATGAGATCTTACCAGGTGTCAGAGCAGATTCTGGGAGGAGTGATTGAACTGTTTGTTTTTTTGTGGCGCCGGGACAATGGTGCTGCCAGCTTAAACTGCTCATGGCAACCTGCTGTGTCTGCTTTCAGTGCAGCGCCTCCCTCAAACTTCTTCTCAGTGTCTCATCGCCTTTTGCTAAATAGTGAAAAACTGCATGCAATGATGCTGTGAATGGAAAATGTGGCAGCAGTAGACCGAGCAGGTTTCTTGTTTCCTTTTACACTCATCCATTACATTGACTATTTTGCATCCAAGTGACATCAAGTTAAATCAGAATTTAACTCTGTTTTATATGAACAACACTTCTTCTTCTTTTTTTTTTTTACACTATCCATTTGCCTCTGATCTCTCTCTTCCTGTATGCACATGTGTGGATCTGCCAGAGTGCTAAAACACCATGAGGGAATTGGGCCTTTGCCACCCCCACTTCTCACAAATGTGAGGGGATAGTAAATATCAGCGCGGCAGATGGGGCCGATGCTCCCTCTCTGCCTCCCTCCCATCCATAGAGAGGGCAGAGCAAATGGATAGCCATCAACAGCAGCAGGAGTCGCCCCAGGCCAAGACTGGAGCAGAGGACATAGGGACTACACTGTTGCTCAGGCAGGCAATTTTACAGACACATTTTCCCTGACTATCAGCAAGGGAACCGCACAACATTAGGAATAAGTACTCATAAGGTCATTGCATCTAAGATTTCATGGTATATAGACATCTGAGTAATAAACATCTGGTTTTCTCATATATATTCACAAGATAATTAATGCTATTTATGGTTCAAATAGCTTTATTTTTTTATTTATTTTCCCCCCATGTTGGGTTATATTGCAGTTACACAAGAGACCGACTGCTGGTGTGTCATTTCTGTGCTCTGTCACACACCTCACAGGACTTGTAAAGCACTGGCAGTGTGAAACAGCATGACATGCTTGTATAACATAGCAAGAGAAGGTGGGAGTATGGGGGGGGGGGGGGGGGTTCCCGGCC
>VURO01034464.1:3402-15133 GCA_015108175.1 Pelvicachromis taeniatus | reverse complement strand
TATAGACAGCACAGATTTGGAGATGGCAACCAGCAATCTGTCAACATGTAAGTGTTAATATCTGATTCTCCTTATTCACCAAAAAACATACACGATTACGTCTGAAATCCAAAGATTCTTTGATTTGAAAGTTAAGAGTTTAGTGTTAGCTATTGTTTGGGGATATGGTGGCACATAATATTTTATATGCTCATCAGGTGAGTAGAAGAATAAATAGAAGGAGAAAACAGGAAAACCTAAAATTTGCAGTTGATTTTAATAAAGGCATTTAGTTACTACCGGATCCAAAGAACGATCAGTGTGATTATGGTGTTATTTTATTTTATTTTTTAAATTATTTTCAAATGTAATCTCCCTTATTACAGTTACTTATTAATCCCCCCAAAACCTTTCAGTATTATGAAAAAGATACAGTTTTTGTTTGTGTGTGGTAAATGATTGTTAGCACTTACTGCAGTGATGTCAAGCTACATTGTAGCTACAGCTGCTCACTGACAGAGGCGAGGCTGCCAGACACTGGCACCACCAGGCCCTCTGAGCATCACCAGTAGACAAACATGGGGCTAGCATCTTGCCCAAGAATATTTGGCATGTAGACTGGAGTTGCCTGGGATCAAACCACTGACCTTCCGGTTAGGAGGTGACCCGCTCTACCACCTGAACTACAGCCACCCCTAGATATTAGGGGGTGGCTGTTATATATTATATAAGATATAAGATATTAAATCATATCATTAGCTTTAATATCTTCCTTTTTATCCTTGCCCCTTTTCCTTAATGTGTATTTTTATTTTTCTTTGTTAGTGGACGGCCAGTGTACATCACAATTAAAGATTGTACTTCTTGGTGGCAGAGACTCTGGAAAGACTGCTGTAGGAAACTTAATCCTGGGTAAAGAAGAGTTTGGCACCAAAGAGAGGACTTCATGTTCCAGGAGGATTGGGAAAGTGGCCGGACTGCGTGTCACAGTTGTGAATGCTCCTGACTGGTGGTGTGACTTCAGTACTTGTAACACACCTAAGCTGGTGAAGAGGGAGATCATAACCAGCGTTACTCTGTGCTCACCAGGCCCACATGTATTCCTTATAATAGTTAAGGCGAGTTCTGTCTTCTCAGAAAAGCGTCGGAAGGCTTTGGAGGAACACGTGGCTCTGCTGGGTGACACGGTGTGGAGTCACTGCATGGTTGTCTTCACCTCTGCTGAGAAGTACAAACATACAAATCCAGAGGAATATGTAGAAAGAGGGGGAAAGGCCCTCCGCTGGCTCAGTGAAAAGTGCAACCAGAGGTGTCACAGTGTCGTCCCGAGTGATAACACTGAACTCACAGTGCTGCTGGCAAAGATACAGAAACTTGTCACAGAAAATGGAAACAGTGTGTTTGAAATGCAGGAAAATATTTTACGGGTGAATGAAGAGGAGAAGAGAGAGATGGAGAAGAGGACTCAGCTGAGGTTAAAGAAAATGAAAAGACACACGTCTCTGATACAAAGTGAGTTGATTTTAAACTATGAAATATTTTCCTTTCCACTTGGCTATTAAAGGAAAAAACTCAAACATAATTGCGTGTTGTTTAGGTTGAAGACCTAAAGGCAAGACAAAAAAGTAGGTGATGTAGAAATAACTCAGGGTATGTCATAAGAGAACGTACAAAGACAACTCAACAAAGGCAAAGAACAACACAGAGATATCTCTATTAGAAGGAGAGATGCAAAGGGATAAAAGGCAACATGAAACAGGTGTGTGTGTGTGTGTGTGTGGGGGGGGGTGGGGGTGGGTGGAGGGGGTAATTAACACATTTGTAGAAAACCTAAATTAAGCTCACAATCTTAAAGGAGAGAAAACAGAAAGTAAGACGAATCTTCAGTGAAAGAGGGAATAATGGAAAGACAAAGTATTAACACAGAAACAAGAAGACTCATTTAACAAGATGACAGTGAAAAAGGGAAGACAGGAGAGAAAAGGGATTAATACTGAAACCAGATAATAAGGGAAACACTGAGGGTGCTAGAAACAGCAGAGGGGATAACAACGAAGTCAAAGTGGGAACTAAAATTCAAGACTGAAAGTTATCAGGTAATAAAGCATAATAAAACAGAAGTGCAAAACAAATCTTCAAACACTAGACTAAAAATAAAGGCCAAACAGAAAACCAAAATTAATACATTTAATATGTTTTATTAAACAAGAATCCAAAACTCAAAAACACAGAACCTAGACCCTGACAATAATATGCAACCCAGTTTACTGAAACAGTGTGTTTTGGAAAACCCATCAGGCAGTTTTCGCCCTGACGCAACTGGCAGATGTCGTGCAACTATTTTGCAAAACTCAAAACCACAAGAAGCAGAAGTTTAAACCCCCCCCCCACCATACACAGAAGTCATTTCTCCAACTCAACAACCAGCTAAAATCATAGGACTGATTACACACTAAAAAAACAGAACACAGTGTTCACTACCCGTAACTGAGGTCTTTCCAAATTCGTGTGATGTCTTGCACTGGTGCCAAAGTTACACCACATGAAATAAAAATCGCCCTACGGCAAATTTAGAATCACCAGTTAACTTTGCAGCACATGATTTTTCAGTAGGAGGAAGTCATGGTGTTTAGACCATGCAAGCTCCACACTGAAAGGCCCCAGCCGACCACCTGAAACCTATATCACATTGTTCAGATACCACATTACTAACCACTGCACCGCTGTTCCACCCACATCAATATACAATACAAATTGTTGTCATTGTTATTTCAGAACAGCTGTTGAGCGAGTAGTTTGTCGTGATGAACAGTGACATGACTGAAGTCACTGTTCCTCATCTTTGTCTTCTACGTCTCAGATTGCCTAAATCCATAGTTGCCATCAACCCTTGACTTCCCCTTTTCTGGCCTCACACGCTCAACTGTTAAGCCGTATCAGTAGCAATTGTGAACATTTTTTTGTGCTAGTTGTGTTTCCCTTCTGCCTCACGTTATGCATCACGAGTGAATCCCATTGCCAGGTGCGTCATAGTGAACTATTAGTGCACGGAGAATTTGGTTTGGACAATGGGAGTAAATGTTTTAGTAATTCGGAAAAAAAAACTGTAACAGTATCAGTAATCTTCCAAAACAGCTGAGATTTACTTAACCAACCCTTGCTCTGCTTCCCTTCTCTCAGACAAGTCAAAGGGAGTTACTGACATCAGGATTGTGCTGCTTGGAGCTAAGGGTTCTGGGAAGACTTCAGCACTCAATGATATCCTGGCAAGAAAGACAAACCCTAAACCCGTTAGGACAGTTCGGTGCCGGGCTGGACAAGAAATGGTGCTTGGGAGACTGGTGACTGTGGTGGACACACCAGGGTGGTGGATGAACTACTTCTGTGATGAGAGCTCCAACTTTGATCGGGGGGAATTGGCGCTGAGTTCGTATCTTTGTCCTCCAGGACCTCACGTATTTCTGCTGGTGATCCGTGTGGACAGAGCCTTCACCGAGACCTACAGGAGCGCAGCGCAGCAGCATCTAGATATGATCGGTGAACACATCTGGAGTCACGTTATCCTGTTGTTTAGTTTCGGGGACTGGCTGGGAGACACGCCTATTGAGCAGTACATTGAGAGTGAGGGAGAAGCTCTGCGATGGATTGTTGAAAGATGTGGCAACAGGTATCATGTTCTGAACAGTAAAATGAAACATAAGGAATTTCATGTCCCAGCGCTGATTGCGAAGATTGAGAAAATCATCACTAGCTGTGACAATGGCTGCTATTACAAACTGGAGAGGAAAGTGTTGGACCAGCTGGAGGGGGCGATGCGAAGAGAGAGAGAGAGAGCCAGAGAAAGGCTAACGAAGAAGAAGAAACAAAGGCAGATGGCAAGAGCTCAGCTGGGTGAGTTGGATAATTAACAAAGTCAACAAGATCTTGTTTTACTGATTTTAACAATATTTAATTTAGCACTGTGGTTGATTTCTGTTTAGATTTTTTAAAATAAATAACTATATAACACTCTGTTTGCCAGAGAACCTCGACCCTTTGACAGAGGTGAGAGTAGTGCTCATTGGTGGCTCAAAAACAGGCAAAAGCTCATGTGGAAACACCATCCTCAGCAGAGACTGCTTTGACACGGCCGCTCAAACGACTTCCTGCACTGAAAGGCAGGGAAACATCTGTGGCAAGATGGTGGTGGTCGTAGACACACCAGGCTGCCTCTTTGTGACATCGGACTTCTTGAAGGCATCCTGTGCTATACTTCTGGTTGTCAATCTTAGCTCGTCATTCAAAGATACCTGCAGGAAAACCTTGCAAAAAGAGCTGGAGGCAGGAGGAGATCAGTTATGGAGCAGAAGTATAGTCCTGTTCAGCTACGGAGACTTCCTGGGTGACACAAGCATTGAGCAGCACATTGAAAGCGAAGGAGAGCCACTGCAATGGCTGGTTGACAAGTGTGGGAACAGATATCATGTTTTAGACAATAAAAACTGGGGCGATGGAGCTCAGGTTAAAGAGCTAATTGAGCTGATGGAAGAGATGCTGGTTGATGAGAGGCAGGCTCTCCTTCACAGAAGTGATCACATGTGGAAAAGTGTTGCTTCAGCTCAAGAGCAGCAGATAGGCACAGAGCCACCACGTCAAAGGGCTCCAGAGGATCTCATGCACAGCAGACCCGAGCAGTCCAATAACTGTGAGTAAACCTAATGTGACTATTTATTTTATATGTCTTTTGCAGAGTAAATTTGCCAAGAGGTATAAAGACTTGACAAAATCAAATTTAGATAGCATTATGAGCTAATTTAAATAGTGATAGTAAAAAAAGTGCACATAATAAACATCACAGAGGGAAACACAATGGAAGATAAATCCTGTATGTGGTTTATACAGTTAATAAAAGATAGTGTGGACCATTTGTTGCTCGCAGGAAATCACGTCAAGTGTTATTATTTTCTTTACAGTGCCTGAATCCATTCCCTATCCATCACTGAACCTCTCAGAAGATTATTCTCAGTTAGTAGCATTACCAGTAGGAAGAACCATAGAGTTGGCTGGATGCATCATTGTGGACAGATATCGCTTCATGTCCTATATATTCTCTCTGCTTTCTGGCAAACAAGTACTGAGGTTGCCAAAAGTGACTCATGTCCCATCTCCTGCTCCTTACAACCACCTGAGAGTGAACAGCGAAGGCCTCTTGGATCCCATCCCACGCAAACTTGAAACAACGCATCTGGTTTCATCTCAGACACAGAAGGAGGCATGTGTAGAACAAGATTTGATCAGTGTGCAATCACTCTGCCGTCCTGCACTGATAGAGCGGACTCTTAGGAGGGTCTCTGAGTCTGGGGGCCTGCAGACCCTCATTGATCAGTGGGGCAACAGCAGCCTGGAGGAGCTGGAAGCCTTCATTGACTTGCACTTTGAGATGGTGTTGGAAGAAGCCATGAGATCATGTCAGGCGCCGGAACTGAGCCACGCCATGCCCGAGCAGGATAATGGTGTTGGGGAAGCTGGAGAGGAGGCGTTTACATCCATTCACAGGAAACTTTCAAAGCTGGAGCTGCTTGAAGAGATGAAACTTGATCTGGCAGAGCAGAAAAAGAGTGTGGAGCACATATTGAGAATCATACAGCAACTGGCATATGAAATCAAACAGGGCCCTAATGATACACGCAAATAAAGGGTTTCAGTAATAACAGAAACTAAGGTCAATAATAAAAACAGAGAATGGAAGAGTGAAACCAGTGTTTTATGGAGTGAGAATTAATTCACAAGTAGTTTTTGGCGAGTTTATGTAAATAACAAGAAAACCTACAACCGTTTTTATGGTGTTTCGCCACAAGATGGGGCTATTGTTTAAGGGAAGGTTATATTCATTAAACTTCTTTATCTTCTTAAGTATACATTTAAACAATATCAAAACAATATACCGATTTGTATATAATAATGTAACAGTATTTAGATTGTACATTTACAACAGGCATCTTGAACAATGTGCCTAGTAGACAATGTTGCAAGTGAGAACATTTTAAATGAATCATTTTGAAAATTCTTGTTTAACTATGGAAAAGGACAGTAGAAGAGCTTGATAATCACAACCTAATGTTGCACTCGTCCAAATACCTTTGGCATCTAAATAAAGAAGATAGCTTTTTTGCAGAATCATTAAAGCCTTCAAAGATTTAGATTCGCTGTGTTTGCCTATACAGGTGACTCCACGTCTACTTCACCCAGTTTATATTCAAACACTCCAAAATCCAAGAATCTGAGAACGGTTAACAAACAGGAAGTCGACCCTGCTTATTTTCTTTGCAGAGAAAATAGAGAAATTGCAAAGCTTACATTTGAAGTCTTTCCCCCTCCAGCCTTTATCAAGGGCTTTCAAGTGAGTCACACACAGACAGAACGCAGAGGCTAATAGGGCTCTGACAAAGTAATGCTGTGAAAGTCCACTGCTTTCAAGGCTCAACTCTCATGTCTTTCTAAATATACATGTATGCCAACAACAGCAGACGGGTAGCAATTTTTGATGTAGGCAAAGATTACTGATGTGTATTTTGAACCTGAATCAGCGATATATCTGACATCTGAGACATCAAAAGTCTGCTGTGTTCATTCTTCCCGAGCAACATCACTGTGTTTCTATTCCCTTTATTAAACCTGCATTATTCGACTTTGCAAATAGGTGTCTCCACATGGTAGTGAGAGATAAAACACCAACTGCCTGCATGGCATGTTAATGCGTTATACTTTTGCCTTATTGCAATGTTACTAGTGGGCAGAAAGCTGTGTGATGCCAGGGCACGGATTCGTGGATTTAGATGAGAGGAATTTAAACCTCTACCTGTGGTGTCTTCCTGTGAGCCTATTGTAACCTGGTTAAAAAACAAGTGATGAAAAATCAGTGAGGACATAAGTGATAGTGGTGACTCACTATCCTATTTTGAGTGACAAGAAAAAAATAGTCCACAGCCATATCAGTTAATCTGTGAGTTCATATTAGTATATCTAAGGCTGGTGGGAAAAGTCTTAGTTTTGCTGCTATTTGATCATAAATTAGCAAAGTTTATGATCAAATAAATCAACATTTTGACTTGAATATGAAACTAGACGATAGCTCAGATGTGGGGATGTGATCGTGTGGACCAGAGTTCAAATTCAATTACAGTACGGGATAGTATCCAATAACTTTTGAGGCATTTCACAATAACCGCACATGCTAACCCCACAGTGGCCCCAGAAGTAAAAATTAAAGGATCACCAAAGAATTTGGGGTTCATCCTTTGGGGATGGAAAATGTCTTCAGTTATTGGGATACCTCAGTCAGGATGAAAGCAGTGGAATTATCAGTTGGCGTACAGGCTATAATGACCCGAAGCTGCGCACCCATGATTTGGCCACAGATGTTCCGACTCTGTAATCAGTGAAAGTGGCTACTGAGAACAGGCTTGTATGTACTGGGAAAAACAAGCCTTATATCACAGTGGTTACGCTGAATGTGGGGCAAAATGTTTGGACCTGCAGTACACTTTATTAGGGCTGCACACACCTTACAGACCAGACCATCTTTCACACCTTAGGTGAAAAAAAAAGAAAAAAGAAGACAGGTTTCTTTGAACGTTTGTGAATTTCCTTGGTACATACACACCTCTTATGAGTTTCTCTCATGCCTGATGGATCCACGGATGGTCGGCATATGCAGAGCATTTAGCGTAGCAACGGGGTCAAGACTACAGAATATTTGTCATGACTGCATTTGAGAAAAAAGATTCTTGCGGTGACTTGTTTGAGAGATATCGCAGAATAGATGTTGGTCTCCAGGAAGGTGTCAGGTAGTTACTCCTGGATGGAGTTAAACACACTATGAGCTGAAACGTTGTGCGTACCATCATGGCTGTCTAGTCATGTAAAGGTTTTTGTGCATAAAGACGCACAATTGTTTTGGAACTCCTGTGTAGGACGTTTTTTCAGCGCTTGTTACTGAGCTTGTTCTCTGATTGCGGCATCACTCACTCCCTTATCATCCACATTTTTTTTTTTTTGTTATGGATTTTCCTCTGCCAGCCTTAGTTCTGCACTCAAACGTGTACTTATTATGATAGCTATGAAAAAAGACAAAGAAATCTAAATGTAGGCATCCAGGACAGGGATGGAGACTTTTCGAGGATGGAGTTACGTGAGGCATAATAGCAAAGAAGTGATTTGTCGGCAATCATGGTCTATTTATCTCTGTCAGTCTTCATCTTGGCATTTTCTCTCTTTGCACTATACCTTTTCGAATATCATTAGTCCTTCAATCCTCTCTCCCTCCTGTCTTATCATCTATCTTCCTCTGTTGTCAACATGTCATTCCTCTACTCTATTCTCCCGCTGCCCATTTTCTCTCAGCCTGTTCTCCCTTTTCTATCTCTCCACATGTCTTTTCTCTCAGCCGTCCCATTCTTTCTGCAGGTCTCCATCTCATGGTCTCCCCTTCCTTCTCTCAAATCAAGTCGTGAGTGTTCAGGCCTCCCCTCTCATTAAGGGAGTCCTGTAGCCCAGGAGGAAGTGCAGCAGAAATGGACCCCCCTCTCTCTCCCTCCATTGTAGAGGCTGTTCAGGAGACAATTCTGAGCCCACATCCATCTCCATTAGTGGGACAGCACAGCGACCGGCATGACCCCCCCCCCCCCCACCACTGCCCCGTGTCACGTTTCACTGCCTGCTATTTTTCCAGGTGGAAAGGGAAAGCCGGGCAGAGGGACAGCCGGGTAGATGCTGGGAACGGGACTAGAGATGAAGGAAAAGAGCAATGATTTAGACCTGAAGTAAAGAAATCATCCATCCTCCACTTCTCTTCATGCTCTGATACACTGAATCCCCCTGGGGGTGATGTCTGGGACATGGTGCAGTGTCGATCAGCGCACCTCAGCGGGAGTACCGAAACTTTCTACCTTTTTAAAGAAAGTCTGCATCATGACCTCACAAGAGCTTACATAGCTAGTACCGCACGGAAACCGCTGCGATTAGGCCAGGTCATGTTCGTGTGTGCTACAGCTAAATGGTGAGTTTAGCATTAATCCGACAGGATGAGACTTAATTCTATCAAGGCTGTAATTAACAAAGGCTTTTCCACAGAGACACACAGGGTATTTCAGGGATTATTTTAAATAGTAACCTTCTCTTTCTGTTTTTTCTCTTTAAATTCCACAGTCGTGCCACTAAATTATAGTTTTTTTGGGGGGCGGACTGTTCGCGGAAATTTTTAAAATTTTGGCTAATGTTATATTTTAGTGTTAACCAGCGTGACTCATGATTTCTAGCACAGTGCAGTCATAGACATGAAGTAGTAACTTTCTGTGAATCCACATTCCATCCATCTGTTCTCTATCACTTATCGGGCTAGAGTCGATCTCTGCCACCACAGGGCGAGATGCAGGGTACACCGTGGACAGATGACCAGCAAAACACAGAGAGACAGACAACCATTTACACATTAACACCTATGGGCCATGCATAGAATCAAAGCACAAACTCTTTTGGACTGTTGGATGGAGCCAGAGAGAAGATGCCTCTGCTGTGAGGCTATGCACACGCTATCCACATTTTTGTGATCGACTTCATTTGGGAATTTTAAACGGAAAGATTTTATAACTTTTGACTGTAGTACCAAAAAATCCTAGACTGTATATAAAAGACAGGTGTAGCCACTGTGATGTTAACCTGTTGGTTACTGAGGTCCTGCTGTTGGGACTCAAGCTGAGGGCTTTCACTATCGCCACCTTGGAGTTTCTCTTGTATGTTGAATATATCAAGTAAGATTGTTAATCTAATCTGCCAAAACAAATGACATTCCCATTATTCTCAGCTGTAACACAGTTGAACTTGGTCCCAATCTTCAAAGCAGCTATTCCAAAGACAAACAAGACTGCAAGTTTATTGTTTATTGCAGTAATTTTGGTGTGGTCTCAAACCCCCATTTCCCCTCGTGTGACTGTAGCATTATCGTGCTTGGATCACAATTTAGCTAAAAGTAAACTGGGCCTAAGGAGGCATAAACAGCGTGGTCATACACATGCATCAAGTGTCTGTAGTAAAGAGTCTTTTGTGACCACTTTCAGGTGTGGATTTGCAATTTGCACCATGAAGCAGAAACACCGCCGTCTCTGTCTGCGGGGATCTTTTGTTGGAGGGCTCTGAATGACTCAGCCTTCGTGTTGTGGATCATCACTTGTCATGAGAACTACCACCAAGGGATCAAACAGAAGTCTTCATAGTGAAAGGACCGCTTGTCTCCAAGGCTGACCAAAGCGCCTGCTGTCAGGAGCGTGGCCAGGAAAATGTCTTTTTTTCTTCCAGTCACAGGGTTATGCATTGGAAATTTGCTCACTGGGGTCAGACTGTCAATGTGGAGTTGTAATGTGCTGAGGTGTGTGAAGAAGACCTTCCTGCATAAATGACCCAAACTGTTGCTTGTGTCAGTGCTCCCTTGTTGAAATGACCTTGAAGGCAAGATCAACCAAATTAAAAGGTACGATTACTGGTTTTCATGGACAGGGTCATGGAATTTTATGATAACACCATGTAAAACAGCAGCTATGCTGCTATTTACTGCTATACTCCTGGTCAAAACGAATGATGCATTATAATAGAATCACTGTTTACTTCTTTCCTGATATAGGATGCTTTAGGAGCTAAGAGCTTTGATGAAAGGGATGTGACAGAGGCAGTGAGAGAAGTACTGGGTTGACTTGTGATGGAGAATAAGTGGTTGTATGATAATCAAACACTGCCTTTGTTTTTGTGACAGAAGCAGGGCAAAAGTCTCAGCTCTTCAGCTGTTTAAAAACTAGTTTAACCAATGAAACACAGGACATTAATGTGGGAACTTCTGTGCTCATTAAGTCCCCTTTAAAATGTCATTTACCTTGTGGGAATCTCACTGAAAATGTTCAGGAATACTATGAATATATCCAGGCTTCAAACACGGAGATGATGGAGGAGTTTGTGTCAGAAGTAAATGAGGTACTTTTGGCTTTGCTGCCACCTGGTCCAGACCAGAACGGCCACATTTACACACACATGCACTCACACTCACACCCAGGCCTCCCCATTCCATCTTCCTAAATTCATGTCTGTCATTTTGCCCCATCAGGATATGGCGGGTCAGGGAAAACCTCAAGGGCAAAGTTCAGGAAACAATTAAGGAAAATAACTGCACACCAGTTGAGTAAATTCCCATTCCATTTTGAATTTGCGTCTGTTTCTCAGAAAATCTCACTCGTTAAATCATTAACCTCGTGACTGGAGACCAATAAAGTAACACAATTGTATGTTAAAAATTTAGAACTGCTTTGCAAGTGACTATTACAGGACCTATTACGGAGAGCGAAATGAGAGAATAGATCCCTGTAAATCAATCAGCGGTGACTTACTGGGTTTGTGGTCTGACCCTGAAGTGGATTTCACCTTTAGACATTAGCTTCCAACTCTGGCCAGGCAAAATGCTTCCACAGCACTTTATTACTGGAACATGTCAGTAGCACTTAAATAAGATATAGATCATGGATCTCTTATAACTTAACCACTATCTGTGTGCAGGATTGCAGTGTAACAGCGGAACTCGACTCCTATAGAAATCCACTTTGGAGTCCAAATACATGTGAAAACGTTTTTTATTTAATAGCTTTTGAGCCTCATGTGTGTCTTTGGCCCAGGGTTTTTTTTTTTTTTTTAAACTTGGAGACTCCATTGGATGATAGAGTTCACAGTTCACAAA
>VURO01034398.1:37764-64477 GCA_015108175.1 Pelvicachromis taeniatus | reverse complement strand
ACCTAATAATAATACCTAATAATAGTATAATTTGTGGGGGTTGAGTGACAATTGAGCAAGTAGCAACAAGTTGTTTGGACATGAAGAAAAGATTGAGAAAGCTAGAGTGTGCCACTCTAAGCTCACTTCAAAGGAACACAGGTTCCATGTTCGGAACTTTGACGAATGCCCATTGATTTCAATACAGAAAAAAACGATCATAAAAACGTTATTATCTGAAAAAGTATCACAGCAATAACTACCAAAAGATATAGCGCCCATCAGCGGATATAGCAGAATGTTTTAGAGGTTGAACGGTGACAATAGGACGAGAACTGTAGGCCAAGTTAAGTGACGAAGAACGGAGCAACTAGTTATAATAATAATAAAGAATAAAGAATTCCATGGATCTGTGGATCTCAATAGGTTGATGCTGTTTACCAACAGCATTCACCCAATTATGCAACTCCCTGTCCACAAATTTGAAGATTTGCTTGTCATGCTTTGCAGGTGACTGCTCATCACTCGACACTTCAGGCTGCAGGTGCACATGTAACACTCGTATTCATTCACCACTGTCAGTTTTCCCTTCTATTGTTTGCTTCCTCAAACTCTCACCTCAAACTTCAGGTTAGTTTAACTTGATACCTTCCCACTTTATGTCGCAGAAGGTCAACAAAATGTCATTGACATTCCACTGTCTCTGGTTCACCATGTCAGTGTTAGTCTGTTCCTGTGTGTACGCCCCCTTACGGGCATAAAGTAAACATATTAGACCATTAAAAATCCACTTGGTGGCGATTAATCCATTTCTCTAAGTAAAGCCATATCAGCTCTATGATACCGACATTTAAAGCACTGATTCAAAATGCCTGCTGGCATTAATATCCTCAAGTCAAACTCCCATAGAAGTATTGCTTTGATACAAACTCTTAAACATCACACATTAGTGGTCTATTGCTCCCATCTCCAATTCTAATGATTACTGATCACTGCTATTCATAGTCAGCTGTTCACGGATAGGAACAACACTCCTGAATGTCACACCTCTGAACTTTTTTGTTTTTTAGAACTTGTCTGGACAGCCGTGGCACATTTTCGTTGAGACTTCTCCACAACATAAATATCCTTAATTTGACTAAGTTGAGTGGGGATTTCCCCTCCTCAGTCCAGCACTGCTAGAAATACAATGGCTTGTTCTTGTTGTTTATCCAAAGTGAGGAGTTCTAGTTTTGGATAGGCATTTAGAGGATTATCTGGGTGCTTCTAAACATTCCTGTGTAATTAGACACCACCTCTGTCAGTCATGCAGAAGCAAAAGCTGATTGGCTGAGTGTCAAATAAACTGCTGCCTTTGGGAATGTCCCCGGTGGAGTGTCAATAGTTCGTCTTTGAGCCCTCGAGTTTATTCACCCTGTCTGCTTTATTCAAAGTCACTGGAAGAAAAAAGACCTGGGGGTGATTGAGGGGTTGACTGTATGAATGTAAGAGAAACAGAAAGAGAGACAAAAACAAGATAATCAAGGAAATCAAGACATGTCAGAGAGAATTTGAAAAAATGGGAAATGTTGCATGAGATTTAAGGGCAAAGATAAAAAACAATCTGAGCTGTTAAAAAGAATGATGGAAGTTTTCAACAGCAACACAGAAGAAGCAGAAACTTGGTCCTTGGGGAAGGGGTGGGCAAGTATGAGGGGAGCTAAATGTAGATCTTGTGATCCAGATCATATAGTCAGCACTGATGAATGATAGATGAAGGCAGCATTACCAGCCCCTGGAGAAGAAAGGAGGCAAACAGAATAACAGCAAAAACATCAATGCTGTTCCATCCTGGAATCACAAATCCTACCGTTGACCCAAACATGACTGGGACACTTTTTTCTATATATTTATTTATCTCCTGTTTGTATTTCTTTCTTTCACAGCAAGAAAAAGAAAAGAATTTGTTATTTGTTCACATGCCTAAAAGAAAGCTGTTTACTTTTGACAATGGCATGTTGTGGTTGTGAGAGTTTTTTGTTTGTTTTGTAACAAGGACAAGAATCTTTTAAGGGCTCAGCCCTGTCCACTAAAAATGTAGTTTCTACAAAACTGAACATTTAAAGCATGATTTTTAAAGAACTATTCTTCAAAAAAAATCATGGTGCAAACAACAAAAAAGAAAGAAAAGAAACAAAAAACACTCAATTTGTTAACTCTCACTTTAGCCACCAAAAAAGTAGTTTTGCCTTTGTTCTTGGTGACTAGAAGGAGAGGTCAAAATGAGGAAATTAATGGCAGAGATGCTTTATTTTTGAACCATCAACCTTTCAACAGGGAGCCAAATCAGACAAGCAAATCAGGCATCTCAGAGGATTACAGTAAAACTACACCTGACCCTGTGGGACAAATTAATGGTACACAATGCTGTGAAACAATGAAAGAAACAAGTGTGCTCTTGGTCACAGTCCTGACTGTGTGATTGATGTGGTGCCCCAGTCATTATGGATGCTTCTGCTGAAAACCCCAGTGTGACCTCTGAGTCACAGCAGATCCAGCTTTTATCGCCAGTGATGATCCAGAACTTGAAAGATCCAGAACTGAAATGTATTTTTGTTTAAAGTTGAGTCGACACACACATGCACATGGTCAGAGCCGAACTTTGAAAATACCAGTCACACTTAAACCCAGTGCAGTAGTGCGTTTCTCCTTTAAGAAGGGGGGAGGGGCTGGAAAACTTAAATCTAGTGTGCTATTGGGCTTTATGGAAACCTAATACATTCGTAACCAAATATATTCTTAGCCTGCTGTAGATTATCAGGAAAATGGGCATGCATTTTTGTGATTAAACCAAATAATTTTCTTGAAGGGAATACCATAACATCGGAAATGTGCAAAGACACATCCAGCCACTTTACAGTGTTTTATGCAATCACCCGCTCTATCTTTGGTAGAGGTTTAATGTTTGTAATGATCATCAGTTTACTGACTACATGTCTATTTGATATATTTCCATCATAGTTCTGCTTCTTTGTCTTTTTCTTTTAAAATTTCCTTCTTCTAATTTTCTGACTATTATGACATTATTACTATTTTTCTTTTTTCATCTGTCCTTAGTCTTTGTTTTTTTTTTTTCTATGGCCATCATAGTGTACTCTTTCAGTAACATTCCCGTGTCACAAATGCAGTCAGTCTTGCTGCTTTCCCAACAATATTATTATGTTAATGTGTTTGACCTCAGTATTCAAAGAGCTACATTTCAGAAATTCACATAGTAGTCACATTGAAAGTAAGTATGAATGAGTGAGGGTGAAACAGCAAAAGTTTGACTGGGCTCTTTCTTTTTTTCCCCCCTCCCCACATGGCAAGGTTGCTTTACACAGGCATGCACAAAAACACACACTGTGCTCCCGCGTCAAGGTGGTGAGAGGATGAGAGAGGACAACACAAAGCCCTATTCACTGATAGCCTGCACACAATGACTTTCATTTTCCACTTCTTAGCAAAATATTATCAATTCTTAACAAGACTGTGGACCTCAACTCTTTCTATTACACGGTCACAAAGGCAGGGATGCATCTCTCAGGGTGAAGAAATGATGACATTCCTGTGGTGACATCAAAGCAGCACTTTACAGTAATAATGTCACATCATCCAATGAAAGGAATAGTTTGCTGCAGTATTTTCAGCATCTTTGCAATTTTTTCAGTTCTTTTTGTACGATGATAAATTTCCAACCTTGAAAACTGTAGATGCGTTATTAACCACCCTACTTATATATTGTTGGAGTTACCTTCTTTTTCTAAGGCACATAGTGCTGTCATCTCTCTCACTGGCACAAGAAAAAAAAAATTTATTTATTTTGCAAATGAACTAAATTTTGTTATATCTTATTCTATATTTATTAAGGTTAGTGAGTTTTAGGGTCTGAGTATGGCTTTGAAGCATCTCTGTGTGTAGGTGTTTCATATCATAAAGACATCCTGCAAACCAATAATTTACTTTTTGTGTACATTTAATTCAAACTTTCAAGCTGCTGCAATAGCCTTTCATTTGTTTTTCTGTGTTTTTTTTTTTTAATTCAATCTCAAGTATTTTTCTCAGGCCTATACCATTACAAAGCCAGCAAAGCTACACCGCCACTCAACCATGATTTATTAAAGGAATTTGACCTTCAGCTGAAGCTTGTAGCCTTTCCTAAGGAGTCGAGAAAGTACAGTGAGCCTTTAAATTGAATTATTTATGGAGTACTACAAAAAGCTATATTGAGATAGTACTGATGAAAATAATGTCAAACATCCCCCAACACTCTCAAGCATCAAAATTAGCTTGATTACTCGAGATACAACAGTGAATAACTTCAGTTCAAGCGATGAATTAATTTCCTTCTGCTCTACCCTTCACCCTCTTCAAAACACTGTCAGTTTGCGCTGCTCGATCAGCTGCGAAAAAGCTTAAATTCTCCCTCAGGTAAGGATGTCCTCAAAGAAACCTCAGTCTACACACTCACTCACACACGCACCCACCCACCCACGCACGCACACGCACACACACACCTGCTAAGCAGTAGAAGCAGTAGCAGGGTTTAAATGCCTTTGTTATGTTAGCTTAACATTAGCATGTCTTTGGGTAGAGTTAATGAGGAACTGAGTGGTAAATTGTGTCTGTTGTGTGAGCCTGTAAGTTACATACTGTTGACATTGTCGATAGCAGCTCTGATAAGACGAGCTAACAGATTAGCAACTCCCGACTGAACAACCACTTTGTCTATTGTTACCGATACGAACTTAATTTATCAATGTAGGAATTTTTACTTATGCTTAAATACTTTTCATGCATATACTTTTTCAATTTCAATTATTTTTCCAACGTTTTACTTTAGAATGACAAAAAACTGTTTTATCCAATATTACCAATGTCTTCAGTGAAATGTAAATACTTTTCTTAAATCATATACATTTTCTTTTAAGATGGTAAGGAGGCCATAACAGATTCTTTTTCCAATATAAAATACATTTTTCAGAGCTTTCACTGTTTTTGGTTGCATGACAATGCAACACAGTTGCTGCAAATTTGCCAGCTACATAATGCAGTGCCAATCTCCCATTGCACCACATCCTAAAGATACTTTATTTGATTGAGCTCTGATGACTGTGGAGGCTACACATTATTATTATTATTTGAAATAATCAGACAATGCCACATTCAAAGGAATTTAAGACAGCTTTCTTTCCCATTGTGTCCTTCAGTTTGAGCTTCAGCAAGTTGTCTCTACTGTGTCTACATATCTAAATGCATCAGATATTTTTGGTAATAGGCAGTTGAAAAAGTGAACCAGATGAAGTGGTTAGCGAGTGTATAATGTGAAAGAATGAGAAATATTAGAACCAGAGTCATGTTTTACTTCCCCCTGGAAATGTTAAGCGGTGATGATATTTTTAGTTTGATGTGCTGAGTTTTTTCAGATGTCGTTTTATGGCATTTCTCTCACAGTGTAACATTGTTTGTGTTGCATCAGAGAAAGAGGATAAACTCCATCCATCCATCCATCCATCCATAAACTCTAACTTTACAATTATTATTTTTAATCTTCTGTAGAATAATTGTGAAAAAATAATGATAAATAACACATATCATAAAATGATTTTTAAAAAACTAAAACACATTTCTAATTTTTCCTATTTGTCTTTAAACTTTAGAAACAACTTCATTCTTTGAGAAGAAGTGCAAGGAACTATCACTAAAATACATGAAGAACTTTTCCTCAAATGTGTTAAAATACCAATAAAACAATGAAAAGAAATGTTTAAATGCACTAAAACTACTGACATTATTGTCATAATGACCATGGGTAATATTAAGAGATCTCAAAGATCATCATGACTTGCGCTTTCTACTCTGAAGGGCAGAGAAGAGAAGACCTTTGGCTTGATGTGGAACATATAAATTCAGAGATTATTTATAATCTGAATTATAGTACTTGAATTATAGTAGTTGATGGGGGGGAAAAAAAACCATAATAACTTCACAGATCCCATGGCCTTTATCACTGCATACAATCAACTGCCATTATTTTTCTGTGTGACATTTACAGCAAAAGGCAGATGTAGACTCAGACTGCCTGTATTTTCTTCAGCAGTATGTGGTTTATAGGAAGAGAAGTGAAATATAGGAAATTAATTAGAGCGAGAAGATGTGTCTAATATTGATGCGCTTGTGAAAGTCAGATTTAACGATGATTTCAAGCTATTGCACCTCTTCCATTTGCGTTTCATGGGACTTTATCATTTTGATCCATTGCTATAAGGCAGAAAGAGTAATCTTTCATGGAAGAAAAACCAGAGTGATGAAATTAAGGGGTGTCCACACAGGAAGAGGCTAGCAGCAATGCAGCAAGCAGCTCATCATAAAATGTCAATGAAATTCAGCGACTTGCAGCCAATACAGGTGAAAAGGCTCTTAGCATTACGAACCCCAAGGTTCCCAAGTTACTCTTATCATAACTTTAAGTTAACTGACTGAAGTACTGACCAATGAGTAAACCATAACACTGTCATATGACAGTGGTAAATAAATTAGAGGCTTACCTATACAACTGCCACCTGCAATCTTCGTTAACAGCTAACTGTAAGCTACAAAGCAATGCACAATGAGCACATGAGCATATGGGCTTTAGACTTTAGTTCATAATATTACAAACTAGCTTGTTAGCCTGAGGCCAGATTTAAGTGCAACTCCTTGTCTTTGAGTTATGAATAGTTCACTCACTGCTTAGCTGGCAGCTCAGGAACAAGTTGAGAAACTCTGATGAACCATGAAGGAAGGATACATCCTTCACTGCAAGTTTAACTTCATCTTCTTAGATTTAATGTAAGTTTTGTAAGAAAAAACTAAAAAGTCCATTTTAAATCACAATTGATTTGCATTTAGCAGTTTTATTTATTAGTAAATATACATACAAATGATACAGATTTAACATTTTGTATACTCACTGCAAATCAAGCAGCCTTTAAGGTGCAGAACCTTTGCAATGATTTTTTACATTTGAAACCTGATGATGCATTTAAAGACCGACAAAGCAAAATTTGTAATACCAAAACTTCAAAAGTGTTTCTCATAAGCTTTAAAGTAACAACATTGCGTTCATATATGTAAAGATATGTTAAGTTTTAAGAACCTTTAAAAAAATAAATAACTTTGAGCAGAAACTGAATTGATTTACCATTTGAAGATGAATATCTAGTTGACTGCACCTGACATTCTCATCCAGTCTGATAATTACAGTGGAGAGCAATAGACGGGTAGCGAGAGAAAAGATCACTGATTGAATAACAGAGGAAAGATGGGGATGAGTCATGAGAAGCTGATTATTAGAACAGTGGCTAAGATGTTAGACTTACAAAAGGTCGTTAAGATATGGCGGCATTAAGATATCGCAGATGAGAGCGGTAAAATACTCAGAATGATGTGCACACAGTACAAAAGAAAGTGAGGTGTGTATATGATGGCATTTGTGCTTTTTTTGTGACTGTCCACTTGCATTCTGAAACTTCCTTCTTTCTCTTTTTTGTCACCTTTTATTTCCTTTTCTCTCCCTTTGCTTTTATTCTGTCACACTCTCCCCTAAATCTCCCAGTGAAATCTACACTTGCCACTGGTAATTACAATGAACAACTTCATATGTCTGCTTCTCCTGCTCCTGAGATAAGGCGTGGTTGCGTGGCATACACACCCAACTGCATTCACAAACACACACACACACACACACACACACACACCATCATCCCCTATCTTATCTCCATCGTCACAGAACAACCGCCTTCTGCCCAATTCTGCCCTAATCTTCACCGTAAACAATACTGATATTTTACCCCCGTCCTCAATGAAAAGGGAAGGGAGGTGGAGGAGGAGAGGAGGAGGTGGAGGATATAGGGGCGGAAGGGGAAGGAGAAAAGGACTAATGCAGGATAGATGGAGGAGAAGTGCACATCTGATAAAATTGGTTGCTTATAAAAACTCACCTCTCCCATGCCTCCCCTGTCATTCAGCCCAGGATTTGCTAGTCTACATTTATGTATGCAAGAGTATTGTGCAGTGTATTAATTATACATACATAGCCAGAGTCTATTTCAAACTGTATACTAGCTTCCTTCATATTATATTTGTAATGACATTTTTTACAGTTAAAACTCCTAAACCTCGTTTTTCTTTTCTTTGCCGCAGTCAACTTTGTGGTGACTTTATTATGGATTTGCTGTGAAAAGATGGCATATTAGGGCTAGAATTTTACTTTGACTATATCTTGATGGGTCCACTCATAAATTTGGACACTTTGATGACATTTTGAAGACGAATCTCAGGCTTAGAAGTACTCAATTTATCCCTCCCACACTCAATAGCTCCACAATGTACTGTTAGGGTGCCTGGGTCGTCGACCCAGTGTTTTGTGTTTTTTTGTTCTTTGATTTTGTGTACTTCATTATGTTCTAGCTTTCTTTGTCTAATGGGTTATAGGATTGTTCTAAATTTAGATTCTCTGTGTGGTTTATGTTAGAGTTTTAGTCTTCTGGTTTCTGTCTGTGTTTCATAGTTACTGTCTCCCCTGTCAGCTGTATCCCCATGTCAAGTCCGTGTCTCTGTGTTATGTTTCCTGTTTTACTTTGAAAGTCTGTGTCTCATGTTAATATATGTGGTTTTGCTTCCCTTGTCTCGTTAGCCCTGATTTGTCCCAGCTGTGTTTCCCTCTAGTTCCCTGATTGCTCCCTCTGTGCATTTAAGTCCTGTGTTTTCCTTGGTCTGTGTCGTGATCTTCCTTATCCTGTGCTGTGTGGTCTGTCTGCCTGTGTAAGTTTATTTTGTGTTTTCAGTTTTGTTACTTTGGAGTTCAGCATTAAAGCTGTTGTGAGTTCACGTTTTGCCTCCGTGAGTCTGCACTTTTGGGTTCACCATTCCTGCCTGCACACAGCTCATGACAATTCCCAGTAATTTTTAAAAGCTGCAGAGTTAAAAATAAGTTAGCATTGAGGTTATGAGGCAGGTTTTAATCAGACAGATTGCTTCTGGCTTAAACAGTGACTTTAACCGACACACCTTCAATATTTATGCAGGTATATAGGTATAGGGGTACACTGCCTTTTCAACAATGATGGATTTAATCAAACATTTTGGATGCTCTCACTTTTTGCTTTATCTCAAAATAAAGGCCCAGAAAAGGTCCTGAGTTAGTGACTTCCTTACAGTCTTCCTGTTCATATTTTTTTTTTTTACAAACTCTGTAAGATGTCTGACGATGTCTCGACAGACTCATTCAGTAATAAGTATACTAAACTAACTAATGTAAAATTTCTCTTTTCAAGTGTATTCAACAGTTTGCTTCCTTTGACTTCTTTTCACTTCTCAGTCAGTCTGTGCTGTGTGATCTATGAATCATTCACAATATAAAACTAAACAACAGTGTTGTAAATGATCAAGATTTGTTACAACCAAATGTAGTTAAAATAAAATAAAAAATATCCAATGTAAATGAAGCTGAGTAATGAGCATTTCTTTACTGTTATAAGAATCAGAAATATAACAGTGCCTGTAAACTCACTGATTGTACAAATCCTGGCATACACCTACATCAGCTTTGACTGGCATCCCACTCAACAAGCTTCAACAGAGGCTCCTGTTGTGAAAACAGTACTGTTTGCTTTTAGTGACCTTAGCCTATACCCCAATGTAAAACAGTGTGAATCCTCCAAAGTGTCTTGGCATTTAAATAGTTTTAGCTGACCTACAAGTCCGTAGGACTGAAGCGATCTGAATGCTGAGGCTTTTAAGAGAATGCCTGGCTCTACAGTGGAGCAGCACAAACTAACAACACATCAAAGGTTTATGTATATATTAACATTCATAATTCGTCTCCTACACTCAGTCGGCTTTCTTTGCTGAAGCCACAACCAAAGGAACACAGACATGAGCTGCGTGACCTTTCAGCAGAAGAGTGCCAGTGAAGAAAGAAAACATTATGAAGGAAATTAAAGACAACCTCTAGCTCCCCATCATGCTTTGTTTGTGATACGTTGCATGTATATCTTGTTATTTCCATCTCCTGGTTTTTGTCATCCTATAGCCCTCCTGCCACACGCTCTCTCCTTCTTCCTCAGCTGTGATAGAGCAGGATAACCCCGGAGGTCTGAGGAGAATTAGAAATGAAAGTTGATTTAATCAGTTGTCCACTCACATACACCTCCTCGATTCAGGTTACAGGGGGACAAGGTTCTGCGAGTGCACGTGCGTGTGCATGTGTGTGTGTGTGTCATCAAAACACACTGGCTCACTTCTTAAATCAGCCGGGACATTTTTATTGTCAACACATAACAGCAACGCTGAGGCCATCTGTTTTCCATGGGAAACTGTCCAACAAGCAGCTTTACAACCTGTTCATTCATATAAACATGTTGTTACTTCTACTGTACATTATCAGGAGTCTAAGAACAAACAATGCAAAAACTCAATCTTACCAAGTATATTTGTCTTATTTCTAGTCAAAAAAAAAAATCTCATTACACTTAAAATAAGACACAATCAGGTACAGAGTAACATTTCTGTGAGATATAGGAACTTGTTTTTGGACAGTGCATCTTGAAACTGGAGAATTTCACTTGTTCCATTGGCAGATTTTTTCAATTAATACAAGATATTTTTGCTTGAAGTAAGATTTTGAGTTTTTGCAGGCTTTTATAAATGTATTTATTCTATTTGAATCAGTATTTTATTTCCTGAAAAGAAGCAAGCAAGCAATATTTTTTATCCACATGCAAAAGTGCTTTATAAAAGTTAAAATGAAGAAACTGGAATTAAAATCAATGCAAAACTAAAGAAAAGTACAAGGGATTTAAAAATACTCAACAATAAAATAAAAATACTGGAAATAAAACCAATAACAAAATCAATACAAAGAAAAAGCAAAAGAACTTCAAGTTAACTTGAAATCAGTACAAAATGAAAATGAAAATTGCTATTGACTCCATAAACCTTACCTGTACAGGTAGGATATTCCAGGATATTAGTGTCACAGCCTTTGTAGGTGAGTCTATGGGACAGAAAACAATTCTGAGTGAGACAGAAGTTAAAGTGTGACTGTGTGATTAGTTAAATCGCAGCGAGGCAAGCAAAGTGATTTAACTTGTGCATTATCATTATAAGTTCTCTAATCATTAAATTTTAACTCATGTAATTTGTAAAACAGTGTACCAGTGTAGTGCTCATATAATTTTTTTTTTATTTTATTTTTTTTAAATGTCCTATACTGTAAGCAGCCTGATAGGACAGATTTTTGTTTATTTTCTGAAGTTCCTTTAAAATCTTCTCATAATGAACTCAATAAGAACTCCATAAGAAATAAAAAAGTTGGACAAAAATTGCTTATTGTTGTTGGTGTACAAAATATATAACTACTGGAATAAGATGTCACATGTAAGTTTAAGTTTATGCAGCTTTTAAACTTTTTAACTTAAATTTGGCCTCATAATATGCACAAGAAAAACTCTACCTATGCGTCTGCAAAACTACTGTGAGATTTATAATATATGCCACCAACCTATTTTGTTCTTATCACTGTGTACTATTGCATGCAATCTACTGTAAATATCATACTACCACATCTCCCTTTTGCCATACAGGAAATCACATTTACCTCTAGAAGAAGTGGAGAACGTTTTCACAATGTTGCCAGAGAAAAGCCCGACTGAAGGAATTGAAAGAGCTGGGTCCAAAGAGGAAGCCAGGTAAGGCACGGCTGAAATAACCAATTCCTGGTACACTCACTGTGGCTCAAGTAAAATAAAAGTTGATATTAAAAATAAAGAAATGGGTTAGCAGAAAGCAGGTAGAGCACAATTTTTTTTTCGATTCTATGGCATTCATGTACCAATAAATTAGACTGTAAGTGATGAAATCCAGCAATGAAAGAAGTAATTTATTAATATATAAGGTAATTTAAGATAAGATGAGACAAGGAATATTTAAATATGTTTAATTTTCTTCAAATGGAACTTAACATTAATATTTATTAATTTTTAAAAATTGTAATTTTGTTACTTATGTTTATGTTTCCTAAACCAGGCCTTCTAGACCAATCTAGAACATGGTCAGAGTTCTAGATTTGTTTATAAAGTACGAAATCTTGATAAATCACTGCATGAAGCATTCGTACACATGTTTTATGCGCAGATTTTGTGTGTACAAACCGTTAACAAATGAGGTGTATTGTTCCCTGTACAAACGCAGCCCTACACAAAATCACAAACAAAGGGCCTTCATAACTGCTCGGTCCTCATATTACAAACACAATTCAGTTATCTCAAAATATAATTCAATAATTTAATAATATGCAATAGCAGGAGTAGCTGATTTCTACTTGTAATGTGAGTTTGTTTACTGCTTTTTCACTAAATACATTTATTTGTTATATAGCTCTGGTAATTAGTTTTTATTTCAAAATAAAGGATAACAAAAAAGCTCACAACAACAGCTTATTTTCCATTCCCCTGAGGGAAGAATTAATGTGTTTTTGTAGCATCGCTTACTTAAAATAATGTGATGGTATACATCACAGTGTCCTAAGTGTTTAATAATGAAAGATAACAGTGGATGATAGATGGATAGGTGATCTTATGATGCTCCTTCTTTGGCAAAGTTGTAGGAGTCAGCTAAGGGAGGCAACTTTTGTCGACAGATTTTCAGTGGTTCTGTATCCACAGGATACTGAGAACCGTTCCCAACCTAGCTGGGGGTAGATTTCACTGTGTGTTGGGGAAGCCTATTTGTTGTGGAAAGGATTATGGTGAGCGATCTAGTCACAAACAAGATTAGTGGTAGCGGATTGTGTTTGATTAGGAAGCTGCAAAACAGCTCTCACAACTGTGAGACAAGTAGTTGTCCGGCTTGTAGCAAACAGAAATGAAGTCAGGAAGCACACAAGCAAACAAATAATTACTAGACTATGATCTGTACTCTTTTGTAGTTTGCATCCTCTGACCAACTATCTGTAGACATTATATCACAAACGGTTTTAGATTCTTCCAGATATGTCCAGCTTCCTTTGTAAAGGTACGGACAGCAGAATTACTCTAAAACCCACTTTAAATTTGAGATTAAACTGTATAGTCATGTCTTTTTATAGAGCATGACATAAACCCACGTACAAATACATAGCCGTGGTCACACACACTCAGGAGTATCTGTAATCCTAGTTGAGACAGGCAGACACCCTCGGTGCATCACTCTCCCGTTCATTTCATAGATCTGTCATCGTTCCTGGACAAAAGCACCTCACCAGGATGACTAATCTGTGTTCGGCTCGCTGTCCTGGCTGACTCAGGCTGCCATGTCGATTCTATTTCAGACGTTACTCAGCAATTGCTGAAGCGAGTTATGATTGGAATGGAGACAAGGCACACAAAAGGGAGACAGGGGCAAAGATAGAAAGGGGGCAGCATGGGGATGGGGGTGGGGAGGGTATTTTCAACTCATTAAAACTTTTTCAAAAGCTGAAAGATGACTTGAGGCAGACCAGCATTTATAGCATTTTGTGCATGAGTGTGAGAAAGAAAGTGTCTCCGTCCTCGCTTGTCTCCCTCCAGCAGCAGCAGAGAAACCTCCAGGGCTGACACAGGGGACAGCCGACCTCAGCCTGGCACAGAAACCCTCACCTTGTCTGGGCCACTAAGCACACAGCAGCTCCCTCAGTCACTGAGCGTACACATCCAGACAGTGATCTGCTTAGCTGGGGAGCCTGAGACAGGAGTGGTTTGGGAAGTTACGGTGCAAGCTGACAGGCTGTCATGGCAAATACACACACATACCAAGACATAATACCATATCAATATGATGATACGTGAGAAAAACTGTATCACTACTTCGCTTATTACCTTGTCTTTCTCCACTTACCACCAAACCCATCAACCTGCAGTGTCCTGCCATATCATCCTCAATAACCCCAGCTGGTGAGCTAAGCAGTGTCTGACATACATGCACACCAGCACATACGCCCAGACACTGAAACACTGCAAGATGCTTACAGGCATGGGGTCTGTTACGCAGAGAATTGAACACTCACAATGAACAGAAACAAGCTCTGTGCGCACTTGCAAGCAAAACAACAATGAAAATTATAATGATTTAAATTTAAATGTCACTTTAATTTAGAGAAGTGTGTTGTTGTCCTGTACAGGGTGGACCAAATATCCAACATTCCACACAAACAAAAAATTAGCTAACTAACCACAATAGATGTGGTGATAACTGCCACACGCTGTAGTATACCGTGTGCTGGACTGGAACAAAAACTCTTGAGGTTTTTGACCGACAATGCCTATTGTCAGATCTGAAGACCATCTCTTCTGTCCTCACTCTCTCCCTGTCTTCCCCACAGATACATTGCACATCAGTTGGCCTGCTGTCTTTTTGAGGCAGCAGTACACCATTTCTGCTGAATTATTCACATCTTGTGGAGAAGAGGAGCCGAGAGAGACAGCCCGTAAAAAGCCAAGCTAATTAAAGTAGCAGTATTAAATGTGTGCCCGTGTCTCTTCCAAGAAGAGAGGAAAAAGAGATCAGCGGTGATACCTTTCCTCTCTCTGCATCTCTATCACTTGTCCCTCCGCCTCCCTCCTTCTTTCGCTTCACTTATCCCCCCTCTTCCCTCAGCTTTCTCAGGAAAATTACAACCTGACTGCTCACTTTAATATTTCAGCATCTAAGTGAGTGTGACAGCCTCTCCTTTGTGTCCCCCCCACCCCCAGCTCACTGCTTCTTCTGTCCCTACCTCCATCCATCCATCCACCCACCCACCCAGCCAGCCAGCCAGCACTCTCTCTCCCAGCCCCAGCCTCCTCGTGTCGTTTGCTTATCGTTCCCCCGACGGTTCAACTTTTACCATGTGACAGGAGAGAGACAGACAGAGATGGAAAAAAACAAAAACAAATCAGACTCAAACCGAGGTCGCTTTGCCAGGCTATCAGGCTGTCTCTCTCTGTCTCTCTGTGAGTTCTATGACATGTACACGACCATGAACCTACAATGAGGAGAGGTATCGCTTCACACTGATGTATGCCACTCATGGTCAGACATAGACACACAGGCAGCATTTCACAGTGACAGTCGAGGTAGTGATCTCATCCAGAGCGACAGACACTGACTCAGAATAGAGGTGTGTGTATGTGCTTTTGTATATTTGTGCATAAGATGTCACCCCCTATACATGAGCCACTTCAGCGCATGAGATACCTCAGAGAAGGCTCTTTCTGCAGGCATAACCCCAATAGTCTTTTCTACACATGCTCCATGTGTATTATTGTTAGTGATATGAATATGTGCGTAGGCATGTATTATACACAAATGTATTATACATGTTCGGGTGAGAGATGTACTTGTTGGTGGAGTGATAGTGTGTTATTTGAGGTGAATAGCCAAGAAGATGGCTCAGTATGTTGTGTGTTCATAGGCACTATGATACACATCAATAATTTAGCCCGTCTCCCCTACTCCCCATTCATTCTATTTTCATCTCTGCTATTTGATATCCCTCTCTGTTTCCACACTCAAACTGAGCATATCATGCCCAGAAAGCGAGACAGAAATATGAAAAGAGCCTCAGGAAACAAGCCTTTTATGCCAATAAGTGAGAAACTAAATGGTGCAGCAGCACGCCAACAATGTATGGACAATAGCATTCAGGAATTACATATCTGCACTTACACATGTATTGGTATGCCTGCACACAAACGCTTGTTCACACACACACAGAGGGAATCACACATACAAAGAGAAACTCTCAAAGTGAGGAGATACTGACATTGTACACAACATTGATCATATAATTTACTCCTCTCTATCAAGCTACAAGGGTATTGATCAAATAATTCCATATGTGGGCCTCGGCTACTGCCAAATTGCTAAAATGGGGCTGCTCTACTTAAAGTGTGTCCCATAATGGTTTTAGCATTGATTGTGACTCTCCCTCGCTCGCTCCCAATGCAAACAAACCCCATTCAAAAGGGTATGCGAATATGGTCAAACACAAATCACACGTGCACACACACTGCCAGCTGAGCAGCTAATGCCACATACGGAGACTGACACTTCCACAAACTAGAACATGCACACACACACACACACACACACTTTCGTCCTATGTCCTTTTGGATCTTTGTGTGCTTGTCAGGTGATGAAATTATCTATTTGCTGTGAGTTGCAGAATAGAGTTGCCTCGTGGGCATGCAGGTTTTACAAATGACTGGAAGATTAAGGGCGGCTGAAAAGCCAATTTGACCCCGTTTCTACTTTGATGGCTCAGCTGACCGATTTGCTGCTGCCCCGAGGCAGGTGTCACACACGTACACATGTACAGTAGGTGTTCTCATTTATGCGTTCGGCACCAGTGTTTGCACGCGTATACAAAAATATACCTGAAAGCACACGCTTGCATGTGCACAAGGATATATATCCAGAGTTTTCAGCTAGAGTTGTTACAATTTCTCTAACATTGAGAAACATTTGGAAAAAAGGAAAGAAAAGACACAATTGAACATCTGAACCAGCGCGAGTCAGAAACACTTATAGTAGTGTGAGTGTGTTGATCATAAAATCTGATCGAGTGCCTACCCTTTGCCAGTAAGGTGTTATTTTTCTGCTTACATGTGTTTTTAAGTTCTTTTTGTGGGGCAGAAATATTGTTAAGAAGTGACAGAAAGACCCTCTCCTCTGTTAGGGACGTGTATGAGAGTATATCTTTCTGCAAGGTTGTTAGATGTCCATCTCAAACACCTGACAGAATGACACTTTTCTATTATAAAAATGCAGCTTTCTTAGCTGTATCCTTTTAGTGTCTGAAAGAAAAACAAACATAATTGGCCACTCGTATATACTGTGGCTGATCACATCATGTACTCTATAGGCTGACAGAGAACTGAAGTCACTATTGGAGTTGGACTGCTGACATCCTACCCACACTAAGCTGTGGGACAGCATGAGTCTGGATGAGATACTGAAGCCAAAACTGTGTGATAGACGAAGACCTATATGTACAATATAAAAGTGCTGCGTGGGTGCATACAGTAAGACTAGAAAACGTCTGTCTATTTACTAAAATTAATATATTTTCTGGCCTTCTGGCTGCAATCAGCTGATATTTTTCTCTAATATAAAAACTTGCTCTCATTAAAAATAATTTCTGTCACCTCTAACCTTCTCCATAATCACTAATTCTAATAACTAATTAATTTAATAACTGTGTTTGTAGAACGGTAGAGCTTAGCTGCCTTGTTGCTTGCTATTCAAAAGAAGAGGCAGTATAATGTATGTATATTTTAGATTAAAATGTATATTTATTCAATATTTACCTAATTCTGTGTAGACCTAGGTAAAATTTTACAAAAATGACCTGAAAACATAAACGACAACTTTAAAAGTGTTTTTCTTTTCTTTACAAGACTTATACAGGCATTCTGAGAAAGAGTAGAAGGATTAACTGAGATCTGTAGTGGTAAAGAGCTGAGAAGTTGAGAAGTGTGGCAGTGAGAATGTAACACAGGAAGTGAGGCGAGACAGAGAGGACAGAAAAGGATGGGAGAGAGATAGAGTGTGACAGAAAAGGAGAGAGAAGGAGAGTCCAGCTGGTGGCAGAAACAGAGAGAGATGTAAGGATATGACACCTCCTGTCTCTGCGCTGGCCTTTGCTGGCCTTTGCGGGAACATACATGACAGCCTTGTCACACTCACTTACTTTCGCTCTCTCCATCGAGGTATATGGAGTGCGTAAGAGGGTCATACACAGTAGGCAAGAGAAGGACAGACAAGAGACAGAAAAGAAAGAAAGATTACAGGAAATTTTAGTGTTACATTTACTCACTTCCACACAGATTTCTCTCAGCCTACCATAGTACTAATGTCCTTGGCATACCACATTCTGTCTGTATGTGTGGTTCTTATCCTCACAATGCAAAAAGAAAAGATCATTTCTTTTCTTTAAACTTTTATGCAGCTTGTTTTCATAAAATGTAACTTATGAGCATCGCTGTCAAATTACTTTTTAACCTTCAACAAAAGGTTTAATTACCAAAAGAGCAGCTGCTCTGCTCACACACACTCATTTTACCGTAATTCTGTTCTGCAGTGCTTTTTGGCAAGTACACATTTGTTGTTGTTTTCAAAGTTCTCATAGGATGAAAAAGAATGTAGAAAATAGCATTTTTCTTTTCATTTTTTGTGGCAGAAGCAGTTGAAGTATTATCTCGAAGTATGTCAATGCAACTTAACGCTATTTTCCTTTCTTACTCTAAACTGTGGGTATTACCTTCTGTGAAAATAGCCACTGGTCTACTGAGATGGTATTTTGCAAGAGTTTGGAAACTGGCTGCGGGGATTTGTTCATGCTCACAAGAGCATTGCCGAGTGTTCGGTCCAATACTGGAGTACGTAAAATAATACGTCACCACATAATAGTGCAGTGAGACACAACGATATGACCCCAGAAGGCTTGTTGGAGTAATTGAACCATTAATTGCCTTTTTTTTTTTTTACCAGGATTGTTTGCACGGCCATGGTTTGAGTTTGTATTGTGGCAGAATTTCAGCCAAGTTCAATTATTTCACCAGACAAGCAATAGCTTTTTTTTTTTGAGCGTCATCCCAACTGCGTCAACACATAAACTTAATTGAAGTAAATGAGAGGCAGCAGGATTTTTGGTTTGTTTGTTTTCTCACAATACTAATGATGGTTAGAATACAGCATTAAAGAGCTATAGCTGCTGAACCATAAGGCGCAGTTTGTGTAGATTTTCCAATACCCAATGCAAAATTATAAAAGAGACTTATTCATCACAAACACCAATATTTGTTGTATGGTTGAGATCAAAGTCCATGCAAGATTCAGGAAATTGTTTCAGTGTGGACGTTGATTTGTGAACTTGGGTGGTGTCATCATCACTCTTTCTATTAGAAGCGTAGCATTGTCTAAAATAGTGCATTATTAGAGAAAAGAAAAACAACTCCATAACAAAAGATCACAGTAGGTTTGGCAATATAGACAGTCTAATGCATTGCCATTACATTAATATCAATAAGGCCACAAGTGTTAATGAATAAAGGAAAAGTAAATAGAGAATATTCTCGCTCTCCTTTTTCAACCTTGCTTTGGTCCCAACATCAACTGGCAGGAAAAAAATCAATCAATTTCTAGGCATCCCATGATTTGCATGTGATAAATAAATGAGACGAGCCAATCAAGGGAGCTCTGCATGTGAATGTGTGTGAATCGCTGTGTGCTTATGTCCGTAGCGCTCAGCTGGTTAAAATTGCTTGACAGGAGGAAGGCAAGAGGGACTGTGAAAGAAGGAAAAAAAGAGATCAGTCCAGCACAGTAGTTTATGTAAAGAAAAAGAGATACTGAGTGAGAGAGGGAGTGAGTAGGATAGGAATGGGGAAACACAGTCTTGGAGGGCCCCGTCGCACCGCTCAACACAATAATGAATTTCAAATAAGTTATTCACTTCAGGAGTAAGTGGCTGGCACCCACTCCTTACAGCTGGTTTGTTGAGATAATTGATTTTCAAATAGTTTTGAGGACGAGGAATGGGGATGGGGGCTGGGGGAGGGATACTGGGGAGGGGGCCTGGTTAGTGAGTGAGGGGCGGGGGGGTAGATACAACAGGGTAGTCTGCATGTGTAGCACTGGTACTTCTGAGTGTGTGCATGTCAATTACGTGTGTGCAGTGTGTGAGAGAGAAGTTACAGGGATATTTTAATTCACGCAGGAAAGAGGCCGTGTCGGAATGGAGGCCGGGGCACTAGCTGTAATTAAACTGATACAGCTCTGCAGGCACACACACACACACTCATGTAGGGAAGATGATTTTTTCATGGCTAGCACGTCTACTTCATCTCTGTCGTCTCTCCTCTCTCGTCCTGGCTCAGGGCATGTTGGCTAGCTAAACTTTGTGCTGGTTTTTCACTAGGCTGTTAACATGGCAGTCTTCCAT
This sequence comes from Pelvicachromis taeniatus, assembly GCA_015108175.1. Taxonomy (NCBI): domain Eukaryota; kingdom Metazoa; phylum Chordata; class Actinopteri; order Cichliformes; family Cichlidae; genus Pelvicachromis; species Pelvicachromis taeniatus. Next base: position 44,496 of record VURO01034398.1, on the reverse strand, counting down.
TGCTGGCTGCACTGACACAGATAACTGAGCATCCGGGATGACAGCGACACAGACTCAATGAGATGCATTAGTGGCAGGATTTGAATTGACAATGTAATTTACCACGTCTCTCTCGCTATCCTCTGCTAACTCTCTCCCACTCTATCTGTCTCTGCCACCCTCGTCTTGCTATCTCTCTGTTAAATTCATAGGAAGAGGGAGAAAGTGAGGTGAGGAAACTCAAGCAGACGCTGGGGTTTCCATCATGAATGTGCTTAACACATGAAACATCATAAAGGAACGAGGTAGAGACTAAACAGCAGACATAAACCAACAAACAATACTTGTCATTTTACACCAAATCTTTAAAAAAGGAAGTCTTCACACGGCCCCATGTTGGAGGAAGTCAGAGAACCTGTCGGGAACACACACAGACTTGGGGAAAACACGCAAGAAAGGCCCAGGGACTGTATTCGATCCCAGGACTATCTTGCTATGAGGTGACTAACCACCACGGTGCCATACTTTCAAGAGTTTTTATTTGACTGCTAATTTTTGCAAAATGACACATTTTAGAGGCATACACATTTCATTTGACACATCTAAGTATTCCACAATTTTCCTTATTATTCTCAGTTAAACTCTGATAGGTTATCAGTTTGTTGCTCCTGCTGGCTTTTTAAGGGTTACAACCAGCTCAGCACTTTCTTCCATATTTAACTAAATTTCAGTGACAATATGCATGAACCAGTAGTGGACCATGCCATTCAGGGCTCCAAAGACAGTGTGAAAATAGTAGCATATTTCCTGTAAGTGTGTATTTTTTTGTTCCCAAACTCCTTTTTTGTTTTTTTTGCTCTTTAAAAATGTTGAGGATAAACTTCAGCAAACTTTGTCACTGAACCTAATCCAGGGTTTACAGACAACTCCAGTGTGACACTGTTGACAGGTGGTTGGTGAACACACCTTTCTTTCCAACACTTGAATTCACAGGCAGCAGGGCATTTTGACAGTTTTAGCCTTGGGGCCTAGATACTCATTGAGAACATAATTGAGCTATAAGCTAAAAGGGTAATCGGTATACCCTCTGTTTAGCACCTAACTGTCAGTCTGTGTGTTTGCATGTGTGTGTTTGAAACACAAGTCTTGCCATCAAGTGACAGGAGAAGCCAGGAGCAGGATCTGCGCAGACATGTAGACAGTCTCTGGAGCCAAATTTTCGCATTGGACATAGAGTAGCAGGGCTAAAATCAGATGCACAGATAAGCATATTAAGGAACACACACGCACATGCACACACATACAGGCTAATTACACACACTCGAAAGCACACTCTCAAAACACAATAGTTTTTGTGTGTTTGTGTGCATGTGTACATGTGTGCGTTCTTTCTGATTCAGATTGACAGGATGCTTAGAAGGCTGTGTGCTCACTATAATTACACACACTTGAGAAATGTCGGCTCTCTGTGCTGGAGAGGAGGGTGTAATCAACGCTCACAAACACGCATACGCACACACCTGACATTCTTGCAAAGATTAGCAACACACCTCTTTGCTCTGGAATCCAAATCTGAGGATGAAGAGAATCAGTCAGGTTCACACACACACACACACACACACACACACACACACACACACACACACACACACACACACACACACACACACACACACACACACACACACACTCAGACAGACTCACACACTTAGTCACTAAGGAGGCATCACTGTCACCATAGTCATCATCAGTGACGGCTGTTGTCTTATCATCAAATCTGTCACCATCATCACTATCATCATCACCTTCATCGTTGCATGCTGTTGGCAGCAATCTTTGTTTATTATTTTTAAGTGCTTGTAAAACATAATCCATTTGTGTGCACAGACTCTCTCTCTCTCTCACACACACACACGCACACACATACACAGAAAGTCACTGTGTTGAATCATCATAAATGTCGGTAATATATTCATTTTCATGATGAGTTTATATATTTAGAGAGTACCATGAGCACGAAAAACAAAGAAATATTTGGTCCAAATATAAACGAATTGTAATTATATATGAACAGTAATTATACCGAAGTATCTGTGAAATTAGCTGCTTGAGGCCTTAATGGTTGCATGAGCACTGAATGCTGAGGTAGAGATGTCAAAATCACAGGTCAGGTTATGTGTGCTTTTCCCATTCACAGATGTCACAACTGCAACATCTTTTCTTGCTGCCAAAATGTATGAAAATGTAAAAAGCTTATTTTAACAAGTAAAAATTGACAGTCAATGTAAATTTTCTTCTGGATCTCTAAACTTGTTTGTTTAAGCAACTTTCTAAAGCCAAAACTGGCTAAAAGTGTTTGTGTTTTGTCTTCCTACTGGGCACCTTAATTACCTCAGGCACTATTTACCCGAGATTATTAAGGAACAGCTGTCTCCTCCCTATGTTTATGTATGTATGTTTCTGCCCTTCCATCTCAGCCCTTAGGCTACCAGTCCTGCCTTTTTGCATAACAAGTGCACACTCTGCAGTCAAGGTTCCACGGCCATTATTCTGCACCCTGTGGTCCCTGAATTCCCAAGTACTCCCTCAGGTCCTGGACCTCCTGCGGGGCAATGTTGAGGGAACACTGTTTTCATTAAGACGGTCATTTTCTGCACACTGTGATTTGTGTGCATTCTTTTAAATAGTTTTTAAAAAGCCAGGGCCCCTTGCATTAAATACCGCCGTAGTAGAACTATTAAGTGGCGTGAAGCTGTTGGACAAACTGTCGTCGTTATGGCGTGTCAAATCCATCACGATGGGATGGCGTTAAGACACACAAATGCAAACACACACACACACACCACCTGCGACTCTGTTATGGACAGACAGGACACAGTTAAACATATAAATGCTACAGCACATTTTTTATTTCACTTTTATGTCGTTAGTGCTTCTTCTGCACAGTTTTTGCTATTACTCATTCTCACAATACCCCCACGTACACACTCACTCTGCTTTACCAGCAGCTATTATTCCTCTTTGCTGAACTTCAAGACAGGCAAATTAATTATGGACTTCTTGATCTAGAAACAATTATGATTACAGCACGGCCTCCTCTGCGGAGCCTCAAAGTGTCATGGCTGCCACTCCCAGCCTCTTTGAAGTGTCGTGCTGGTGGATGGCACTATTAGTGTGGCACTGCAACTTATCACCATGGCCCCATCAACTGCAGAAGAACTTTGAGGCAAAGTACTCGCTAATATTTAATGATTACCAAATCTAACCGCAGATATAGACTTTTTTCTCATTAAGAAGGAGGTACTTGATCATTTCTCTCTGTGTGTGGAGCATTGTGCGTGCTTGGGTGTATGTTTACTGTGCGTAACTGTGCAACTGAGCAACCTCTAAAAATATTAAGTGAGTCAACTGTTACGGGGAAATTATAATTGCTGCCTTTGGTTTGACTAAATATGACCACGAAAATGCTAATCATGCTAATCATGCTAATCTGGCAAAATATGACCATTTCCCCTCTTTCAGTAAGAAACCCATATTTGTGACCAATGCATTAGAATAAGAATTTAAAACTGCAGTTCTTGCAGTGTACGTGTAAACAGTGTTAAAAATAAACATTTTTGAAGTAGTCCTCAGTAGCAGAAGTTGTATGAAAAGCACCAAATGAGATACACTTCCAATGAACTGGTTTCAAATATATTCATCATAAACATTTATGTTGTTAAAAACACTATACCAGTAACACTGCTTTGCTCAGAAAAAAGTGCTATTAATCTCTTAATTATCTGCAAAAGATAGGACAGCATAATATATCATTTATTAATCCAACTTTTAAAAAAATAAAAAGTTAATGGAGGTAAGCACATTCTAAAACTGAGCTAAGATACATTCATTATTTGTAAATTAATGTAGTTTTAGGAGTACTTTTTAACTGATGAATTTTGGTAAATCGTTTATTGTTTTTGATGGTGTGGTCTGATGAACCAAACTGCAGAAAAGAGAATTTGTGCAAGAAGAGCACAAAAACTGCCCACTGACATAAATATCATTGTTTGTCCTGGGTGGACGAAGAGGTGGTTTTAGCAGACAGACTCCCCTATCATAACTGAGACACGCACTCAGTCATGTTCACGTCAACTCACTGTCGGTAGCATAGCAAAGTCTGCAGGGGGCATGCTCACATATGCACACACACATGCATGCGTCCCAGATTCTAACACAGAAAAGCACTTCATGGACAGGCTGTCTGGGGAAAGGTGCGAACAAGATATTTTGTGCCCTGTCTTGGAGCTACTGGGCTAGGCTAATAGTTCTGCATGCACACAAACACACACACACACACAAGACTCTGAGAGACAGGTCTCACTCTGCTGCAAGGGGATGAATCCCTGACAGCATCATGCTGCACAGTAAGAGACCCCCATTTCTGCCACCCAAAGGGAGGCAAGGGAGACAGAAACCAGCGAGAGTGAGGCAGGGAAGAGAGGTAAAGTTGTCCCTGTGTTTCGCCTCATCTTGCCGTTGTGCAACACATCAGCAGTGCAAGACCTGCATCTGTATATAGCCAAGCAGTGAAAATTGAATTATTTTTCTCAAATGATGTGTGACCCCAAAGGTCATTCCTGTTCTCAAGTCTTTGTGTGGCAGTCCATGTTTGCCTGAATGGAAAACCTGCTTATCAATAGAGGCCAAGCACTATGAAAGGCCCGAATGTGGAGACTGACTTTTAAAAGGTCTGGTCTGGTCTGGTCCCCTGGAAAGGCGGCAGACCAGAGCTGACAGAATCTTTACTTATTCAGCTCAACGGCAGAACTGAAAACAACAATGAGTACCAGCAACCTGAAAACTATCAAGGTTGTGTGTTAGATCTGCGTGAGAATGGACTTGGTGCAGAAATGTATGATTTTGAAAAGGGTGAATGCATTCTCTGCAAATACATTTCCATGTTGAATTAATTTGAGTTAAAGTTGAACAGTGAAAAAATGATGCAAGCATTTTCTTCAGTCCTGTGTTTCTTAAGGCCTGTGTTTTGTTCCTTGTGAAATGGGAATACATGGAGTAAAACGTGTGGTCTACAGTTTAGCTTTGACAATGAGGTAATGACAACGGGGATATAAATTATACATCACATATGTCACAGAAAACTACTTCCCTGTTTAAAATAGAATTAACATATGAAATTTAGGTCACTGAAAGTACAAAATAGCATACTTCCTCTCTTAACTGAAGGCATTTATCCATGCAGACAGTTCATAAGGAATATTCCTTCAGTTCCAGCATTTTCCAAAACTCTGTTGTTTAGCTAGACTGATTCCGATAAGACCCTTTATGGTTAATTTTTTAGTCCTGTGGGCACCACAAGAAAATCTACTTCACTGTACTTTTATTGATACAAATTTCAAGTAAAGCAATCAATTGCTAGGAAGACTACATTTAAACTACATTTTAGAAAACTTGTATTTACATGTGTTAGAAATGGAAACAAGACTCTGGAGTTGCTGACTTCCCACTTTAAAAGGATGTTTTATGACTGCCAAAATGTCACTCAGATTGAGTGTGTATCTCTTGGTTTATGTTGTGAAACATGCAAGGGGAAAAACCTATACCTCAACCATTCAATTTATTTATCTAAACATACTATATAAAACAATCTTGAATATTTCAAATTGCAAAATCCATAAATCAGTGCCTCTTGCTCCTTTCTCGGAGGACACCCTCCTCCTGTCACTCTGTATTTCTTCATGTCTTCATTTGTGTCATATATCCCTCAGCTCTTCCTTCTGCTGCTTGTTCTTAACAGTTTGCCTAGAGGAAAATAACATTACACCCTGCTACTGAATGAACGTGAAATGAGCGTGCACGCATACGCTCAGATGCCAGTGGGTAAGCGACAGTTAGATGTGTGGCTGTGCGTGCTTGTAGCTAATTCTATTCATGCTCAGTTATTTTCCACGACTGTGTGAACATGCTTGTGTGTGCGTGTTTGGGAGTATGTGCTTATGAATGTGCGGGTGTGGAGGAGTTTGGCTGATTGGGGCCACACCTCATCCTCAATCAACCTTCCCCTTCCTGTCTCACCACACTGACCTGAGCTATTGTCCAGCTACAAGCCACTATGGAGTGCAGCACCTCACCAGGCATTAGCATTTTAATCACAATATGCATGTAAACAATGCAGTGGGACATGAGTGTGAAGCTTGTTGACAAAGAGAGAATGTGTCATAAAAAAATGATGCTATTTTTCTAAAAAAAAAAACCCATCACAATGGAGAAAACTGGGAACATCCACCCGGACAATATGATAACAGTGTTCTTCTCGGTTAATAAACATTATATTTTACTATATTTCCTGCTTCAGCTCGCCCGCCTTATCTTTTTCACATTAATCTGACTACCTTTCTGGTTCCTCTACAGGCTTTCCAACAAAAGGTTTATCCACACTAACTAGTAACACTTATTTCCTATAGCCATGCCATAGTTTTACTTACTGAGCTAACTTTATTTTAACTCTTTTATATCAAGTAATTCAATAAGTAATTTAAAATGAATTAGTAACAATCGCACAGGAAACAATTCAAAAAAGCCTAAATTCTCTAATGTGTAGCGCTTGTGTTGTATCGCTCTGTGTGTGTGTGTGTGTGTGTGTGTGTGTGTGTGTGTGTGTGTGTGTGTGTGTGTGTGTGTGTGTGTGTGTGTGTGTGTGTGTGTGTGTGTGTGTGTGTGTGTGTGTCGCTGGCTGCCGGTCTCGTGCTGCTA
>VURO01034398.1:27095-37744 GCA_015108175.1 Pelvicachromis taeniatus | reverse complement strand
TGTGTTGTGTGGTGGTTGTTTTTTGTTTCTGTGTGTGTGTGTGTGTGTGTGTGTGTGTGTGTGTGTGTGTGTGTGTGTGTGTGTGTGTGTGTGTGTGTGTGTGTGTGTGTGTGTGTGTGTTTTCCACACGAGACTGCTTACTGTCAATCACCTGACACCCACAGGGGAGAAATGGAAATCTCTGGCAGAGATATATGTCTGCTTCACATCCATGTTTGTCATGCATCTGGAGCCAGAATCTAAACTTCCATTTATTTACTTTAGGCTCGGTTTGTTTTTACATATTTAAAGCAAATGTTAAAACTTTTACATTTACAACAGGGATCTTAACTCTAAATGGTGTTAGTAAAGTAAAATAAATGAATACATAAAAATAAAATAAATAAATACTAACTTTAGATGCCTGTATTAGCTTATAGCTTGGTTGCTATGATCATGTCATAAAGAATGACCGATGAGCAAACTCTTAGCATTATGCTTAAATGGCAAATATGACCAACACAAGCATTCAGGGCAACATAAAGTATGTTTCTGGCAAATGTAAATTCAACATTCGCTGTTCTTATAACAAATGTCTGGATCTTTAACTAAACAAATGCTCTTCTGTGTTCACCAGCCAGTAACCTTGTCTGTTGCTAGGTGTTAAGAAGTTATGCGTTGACTTACGTAGCACTTTTATGATTCTGCCTGTAAGTGAAGGCGATGAGAGTCGGTTAAAAAAAGGAGAAAGGTGCTAAAAGGCTTGTCAGAACTTCTAATGATAATTGTCTGTCACTGCAAGCGTGTCGTTTACATGTAGCCACTGGACCCATTGTTACTATGAAAATATTAGCACTGTTTTAAGCCAGCTTTATATTGTAAATATTTTACTTATTTTTTAATATTCTATTTCATTTCACACAGTGTCTGCTTAGCTACTTATACTGAGTGGTCTAAAAGCATTTGGTCATGGTTCAGGCAGATACAAGGTAGCTGGGAATTTGTTTACACAGAAATTTATGTGTTTTGTCTTGCCATGTCATAATGTAAACCCTCCCGAAAGAAACACTGACATTTGGCAAGAGGAAGACGCAGCTTCCTGCAGCTATAGTGAAAGAAATCCCCTCACTTACATGAAAATCAGCCACTTATAAAAGGAGGTGTCATGATTCAGATGACTCTAGTGCCAAAGAGTTATGACCTGGCTTGATAAAAGAAAAAGGAAAAAAAACATAACCCAGCTAAAAATATGCAGCCTGTCTGACTGAAGGCAACGAGAAGGAGGATGTGATATCCTCCCGTCTTAAAAGCAGTCTTCCTCTTTCATGCCATCCCACTCTCCGATTGGTATAACAGGTAATTAGTGGTGTGTCATGGCCCTGGGGAGCTTAGGAACAAGGAAAAGGTGGGTGAAGAAAGAGACAGGGAGAGTGAGAGAGAGATTTCTGATTACCTGACAAGTTAGGGCTGGAAAGGCTACACTTAGCCCATTAAAGATTTTTTCTCCAGCATGACATTTGAGAGCAGCTGTGAAGCCGCGCGCCACCTTGCCATTTCCCTGTACACTGGGCATCCATTTAGGGACAAGGATGGAGAGAGAGAGCACACGTGAGAGAGAGAGAAAGAGAGAGAGAGAGGCCACCAGGCCATCTCAGCAGCACAAATGGATTTCATTCACCAAGGTGAACTATAGTACACTGATAAATGCACTTCCTTGAATGTCAGCAAATGTCACCCGAGAAGCCATTTGCCACCGTTTTAATAGCTTCCCTAGACTTACCGAGGGAGTGACAGAAAGTAAGAAGGTGAGGTGAGCAAAGGAAAATGATGAGTCACAGTGAGTGAGAGACAGATAAAGTCAGGGGACAAACAAATGCACATATGCACAGCAAGGCATCGCTCAAAACGATAGAGGGATTAAGGCAGGGAGAAAGAGAACAGATGAGAACAAGGTTGGGCTTTTGTCACTTCCACATGATTAAGCAATTAGCTATTTGAGATGTCTCCAACAAGGTGGTGCAACCAGACAGAAGTGGCTATTTAGAACTTAATCCCTCTCGCTTTCTCGTTCCCTCTTTTTTCTCTCTCTCTCTCGTTGGACTTATCGCCTCATCTGCGTGTCTTTTCACCTGCACATCCTTCTGCTTATTGATGTATTTTGCGATGTCTTTATTTTGGTCCGCTTTTCTCTTTCTCTGTGTGTGTACGCACATACATATACAAGCACAGGCACACACTCAGCCTTGTCTGTTCAAGCGAGAGCTGGCATCATTAAGTGTAATGTGAGAACTTGCAAGTACAGTTGAGGCCTCTGCTTCCTGAGAACTGTCACACAACAAGACGGGTTAAACACACTCAGTCACCTTGAATGTGTCGGTTAAATCAATAAAGGTAAAGTACACTAATTGCTGTTAGCTGGCAGCTTATCACTGTAAGGCTGCTGACTAACCTTTTACCTGTTGATTCGAGTTTTTCTTTGATCAAAAACTAGAAGCAGAAGGTTCAGTTTTCTTATTTGTGCTTCTTTTTTTCTGTTTCCTCTTCCATGTGCCATCCTTATTTTCCTTGCTCTTGTTTTAAGTTTTGTATTATGTATGAAACCTCATTTTGTCTCCGTGCACAACTTTTCTGTGCATGCACGAGCGCTCTATGCTTGACTTTAGCATGAACAAATAGGGTGTGCGCGAATGTGTGTAGGTTGTTTTGACTGCACGAGGACAACGCTGGCTGCAGCCAATCCTAATCCCCCATTCATTTTCACCAAGCAGTTGCTAAGGTTACAAATTACCTTTGGTGCTGGTAAGTGGTTTCTTTTATGACACTGGACGCCCTAATCCTTTTACTGAATACATATTTCATTTAGGATTAGCACAACAACGGATACAGTTGTTCTTAGAATATTCCAACTCCAGCTCTCTGTTTTGTTCATGCTCATCAGGTACACCACTTGCATATCAACTCTGACTCTCATTTAAAATAACTGAATAAATTAATAAATAAGCTTTTTTTTAAAATTTTATTTTAGTCTGCACTTTCTTTTCTCAGACTAGAGTTATGGGAAAGCCTGAGGGAAGTGAAACTCAATCAGCCAGGTACTGTTAGATAAGTAACAACAAGGCTTTTATCGAGTAAACAATCGATTAGACCACATTATTCTCTTTTTCACATTTCTATGGTGTGTTCAGAGTGTCTTTTTACAGATGCCAACAATGGAGACTGTTTCTTTTCTTTAATACACACCATTTTAAAGCTTTGGATTTAAAAAAAAAAAGAAAAAGGAAGGAACTTTTATGTTTTTCAGGAACTCAATTTCCCCGGTTGAAAATAACAAATGCTGGTTTTAGCCGATGGCTGACATACAGAGAATATTTTATGGTGCCTGAGAGGTGTCAGGGGGGCATAACTAGTAACAAAACGAGTAGATACAACTTTATATTTTATTTTTATTTTTAACTAAGGAAACATAACAAAGCTCAGATTTGAATACAATGAAGGCAAAGAATACAAATGATGTTTATTCATGTGGTCTCATACAAAGGCAAGTTACATAACCCATAAAACAGCCAAATACGAAATACAATGCAATACATTAAATAACTTATACATAGAAATAAGCTCACGATGAAGGAAATGATGAAGTATTTTTCATTTGGTGATGAAATATCAGTCAGTTGGAAATGCATGTTAGTTGTATGCAGTGCAACTAAATGCTGCATCTGCATGTTTTGTAGAAACAGTTAACACACTACTACCGCATGACATGAGAGTTAAAGAGTACAAATCCAATAAACGCTATACCAAAAATATTGTTTTGGGTCTATTACCATGCAGGGATTTTCAGACATGCAGTGTCAATGTTAATTTTACAAGTTCTGTTTTCTTTTTCTGTGTTAGAACAATCAAATAATCTGCAGCCTCAAAGTCTTTTTGGAGGGGAGACTTTATAAACGCTCTCCTGCAGTTGATCTCAATGGAAATGAAAGTGGGGATAGATTTTTTTTTTTTTTAATCTTGCCTGAACTTGAACGCTCCAGTTCTCCTAGTTTTCAGGACTTTTTTTTTTTTTTTATTGACCTGGCATGGTTATTAGGATTTCAATCTGTGCCTGCGGCAGGAAATTCAAAGACAGAGTTTGATGACAGAGATGAGTTTGTGCCTCTTTCTTCTGTCTTTCTTTTGTGTATGATGTCAGTTTTCTTCCAAAGAGAAAACACATTTTAAGACTGACGTAATAACACTCAAATACAGTCAACTGACTGAAATTACATTATCTCATTTGATATCTAACTCCCTAAGTGCTTGAATAACTTACAATTTTGATAATTAGCTGTTGCTTACTGACTGACTGACTGACTGCCTGCCTGCCTGCCTGGCTGCATGACTGACGGCCATATTGACTGGCTGCCTGTCTGTCTGCCAAACTGACAGACTGGATGACTATTGAGGCTCAGTCCTGCTATGTGGTGAGATCATCGTCACTGGCAAGTGCAACAAAAGACTGATGGGAAGAGGCTGTCTATGTGTGTGTGGGGGTGTGTGTGCAAGTGTGTGATGGCTTCATTCCGGTATCAACACAGTTCTCTCTGTGGATGAGTCAGTAGGCCAAGCCTGACCATCATCCTCTCTCATCTCCCTTTCTCTGTCACACACATACACAAGAAATCAAAAAGCTCTCAGCACACACACACACACACACACACGCACACAAAATGTAGGCTTGGGGTGAAGTGGTGCTTAGAAGAAGCGAACTTGGGGTCAGGGTAGAGAGAGAGACAAGAGAAGGGACAGATAACGCTTCTGTTGGAGACACTATGTTTTATTTTCAGCGTTTCATAAATGGCTGTTTCCATCGACTAATCCGACAATTTTAAACCCTGACATCTCCTCTAAACTATTCATAAACTACTCCACATTTTACAATCATATCATAGTTTTATTTTTTTTTTCCAGCTTTGACTCTTTTCTTCTGCTTTCAAGCACGAGCCATGAGATAAAGAAAGGAGCAGACACACAGAAGTGACAGTAAGAGCAGAGCCAGTGTTAGGAGGAACACATGGGGGAGAGGATTTAGTGTAACACCCAGCTGTCTACCTGTCTGTCTGACTGAGGGAAAGTGGGGTTTTCGGTGTAACACAGAGCCAAGCTGTTCTCCTCAGCGGCGGGTAAAAGTGTGTGTGTGTGTGTGTATGTGTACTCTCCTTGCTTGCTTGGTCTCAGGGGCGCCATGGTGAGGAGGAGATAGGCAGACGACCAAATTCTCGCTCTATCCCGCTCTCTCTTACTCTCCTGTCTCCAGTATAGATGTCTCTATATGAACACAAAGCGAAAGAGAGAGGATGAGAGACACAGAGAAAGAGACAAACAGAGGGAAGGTAACAACAAAACAGACCCTCTTCATGCCAATGCAAAACCCCACTGTACCTCTGTTGGTCTCTCCTTCTGCTTTTGTCTTGTTTCTGTCAGATGAATCTAAATCCCCTGCTTTGAGGATATGTGACTTCTCAGCTCTCTCTATTCTTACACTGTCTCTCTGTTTCTTAAGTATTTTCTCTTTTATCCCATTTCTCTATTAATCCCTTTGTTGTGCATCATTTTATCGTACCATCTTTTCTTCCCCTAAAGAAAAAAAAAGGGTGTATGAGTGGTTTTATTTGATGTTTATTTATTTGGTTTGCTTGTTAGATTAATTCATGTGTATGTGTTCTCTTTGTTGATGTATGTTTTTACATATTTAATCTCAGGGGTTATCCTCCATGTGAAATTATTGACTAAACTGATTTTTTTTTAGCAATGTGTGCAGCTGAACATTTGTAATATATAAACACAAGGATTAAATTATATTTATTTTGGTTTGTAAAGAGTAATTGTAAATGACGTATTAATGTCTTATAGCAATATTTTAATATGTTACAGTAAATTAGATTTACTTTACATTCAGCTAATGTATTCTTTCATAAAGGGACAGTTTCCATTTCTTTACATTCAATTTTGGAGATCATGTGATAGTATTTTCCATGTGTACATGTCTTTTTTGTGCTAGCTTATTAAGCACCCTCTTAGTTTCCCCAACCATGTATAAATCAATTAGTTAAAGCAAATGGGACACCAAACTGGTCTTATAACACATTTTATTGTTGTTTTATTAACAAAGCTGTAATAGAAAACTACCTGCAAAAGAAAAAAAACTTTTTAAAGATGAACATGAAATATTTTCCCTTTCCTGTATAGAAAACTTATTTTCAAATACAATCCATCCAGTTTAAACTTCACGAACTGGAAAAACAAGCTGCAAAGTAAGCCTAAATAGCGCCTACCTGCCACCTGCAGAGACAGAAGACACACAAGAACAGAGAGCTAGAATGGCAAATACAATAGAGGAGGACATTTGATCATATACGGCTTCAATGATTAAAATTTGACGTGGTTTCTCAAGAGAATAATCTACATCATATAGAGATGCAATTTCCATAATGTACACATCTTCATTTCATTAGAGGGAAGAACCTATAAAATGGTTAAAGGCCTGAATAATGATGCAGCGGCAATTAAAATGGCGGATAACCCAGCGGACCTGCAGGCAGTTATCCTTAATGAGATAATAATAATCTCCGCTCTTTTTTTCTTTTTTTTTTTTTTCCATTTTAACAACTTACATCATTGTCATGCTGCTTAAATGTGGTTTATGCTCCGGATTCATCAAAAAGAAAAAAGGAAAAAGGGAAAACCTTGATAAGTGGCATAGGTGGCAGACTGTTTTGTTCATTATGAGGTAGGTCGCTGACTTTTTTTGATGGCAAAATTTATCAATGATCAAAAATGATTTTTTTTTAAAATAAAGTACAACGAGTGACTGTGAACCTCTATAGGTGAAACAGTTAAAGTTATCCTTTATTGTTTGTAATTATTAATCTGATTCTTGGCTTACAATAAAAAGTTTTTATATTTAGTTTTTTTATTTTATTTAAAAATGTGTCAGCAGCTGTCGTTCTGGAACAAAATAAAAACCTTGGAGAAAAAAAATCTTGGAGAAATATGATAAAGTGAAGGGGAGAAAAAAAGCTTGAAAAGACAGCCTGCATGTGGGGATATAAATAGACGCGAGACTTCACAAGTCCAAACACAAAAGCGTTCTCAGGGAGCAGAGGAGGGATGCAAAGCGCTAAACTCACCAGCACCCAGTGACGTGGTGATACTGGTCGTTTTCCTGCCGGGGGAAGATTTAATAAACGCAGAAAAACAAACACGGTCTGTGCAGTGACGGGGTTGTTGCGAGGTGAGGACGGTGGCACACTGGACACATCCTCCTGTAGGAAGGAAGCGGAGTTGTGGAAAAAAAAAAAAAGCAAACAGGAGCCACGGACGGGTCTCTTTAACCCTGCCGTGAACTCGCGACCCTACCGTCCGACTACTTCCCATTACCTCTGCACGACATTTAGCCCACATACCGCAGAGCGCGCACGCACACGCAGCATTGTGTGGGTCTGTTTGGATGGGGTGGAGGGGAGCAAGCGAGGGCGGCGGCGTGCTGTTCATGGAGGGGTCAAAAGAATGAAAACTACCGTGTTCACAGGGCAATTACAAAGTGCAGACGCTGGATGGTCTGTGCAGCCTCCGCCGACACCGAGAGAAAATATTTGGTTGAAGCAAAAGAATTTCTTAAAAAATAGTTTTTTTTCCTCTCTTTTGGCCAATATTAAAAAGTTAAAAGCTACATTTCTTATTATCTCACCTGATGGTGAATTAAATAGGCAAAATCAACATTGAGTAAAAAACAAAAAACAACAACAAACAAATAAAAAGAAACCATCCTGAATTTGTAAAAAGCTTTTTTTCTTGTCTTTTCTTAACTTTTAATTTAAATTTTGATGATAACACAAATAGCCTGTCTCAAACCTCATTATCTAGATATTATTGATGCATAACAATCCAATCAATCTAACTTAAGGCTCGTGCTGTACTAGTGCCCCAGTGTGAACTTATCTGAGTGAATATTCTGCAAAGGAAAACGCTCGTTTGGATCTTATTTTGCTTAACTACTAAAAGTCCTTTTAAAGCAATAAAAAAGTGACGCCTTTGATGACTCCCGTCAGAATTAATTGCTCTGCATACTGCCAGACTATTTCATTAGGATGTTTACAAATCTGTCATTAGCTGTAAAGACTAATTATGGGCAATGTATCAATAACTTTAAGCAATTGTAAATGGAATATTCATCTAATTTGGTATGTATAATATTGAGACGTTCTGTTGCGCATTTTTACTTACTGTTCCTGTGCTATTCCGGGTTTATCACACTTTGTTTTGCGACACTTACAGTCTATTGGACATTAGACAGCTTTATCCTATCGCTGAAAGGCCAGCTGATACGCTACTGTGTCGAGCTTTCAGTCTGTAGTGTTTTCTACATCGCTGTGCCATAAAGGGTTAGGTTCTTTTCTGATAGATGTATATTTTTTACATAGCCTATATATTTTTTTTCTCTGATATATATTGTGTCTAATGCTTTTAGATTATTTCTTCTTCGGATGGAGTAAAGCTGCTTTCTAAATGTTAAAAGATAATAGGTTAACTGAGTGGAAAGGTCGTGGTTGCTTAAAAAGAGAAATGAAGCGGCCACAGGAGACACGACGAAGGGCAGATCCACAACTACAGCTGCCACACATGAATGTTTGATAAGCGGGCGGGATAATGGCTCCTTAAATCAGTCAAACATAAACATCTCCATCACGCTCTGACATCTGCCATCCATAATAATCTAAACCTGAATAATGAATGAACAACAACAAAAACGCTGAAATATCTCAATGCGCCATATAGGAAGGCGGATATAGGTCAAGTTTGTTTTGTTCGGTTTATGTTGGTATGTGTGTGCTATTACAATACTTGCGGTGACTGTCGCTTTGTGGCCTGGGTATCACTTTAGGGTTTTTTGTATATGCGCAAGTAAGCTGCACAGAAAAGATTGCAGGTCATATGGAGGCTCCACTGATTTCAGCAGCGTGTGTAGGAACCCAGTGCATGAAAACATTGTGGTTTCAGTAGTAAGGAGTGGGTGAGTGCACAGCCCACTAACCTGATACAAACTACTGATACTGCAAAAGCCAATCAGCCTTGTGTGGAGGCAAAATACACCCCTCACACACTCAGATAGTAAATAATTCGATTTTAGGAAGCATAATAATAATAATAATAATAATAATAATAATAATAATAATGAGCATTAATAAGTGGAACTAATTTTAATGACAGGCTAAAAAGTAAAAAAAAAAAGGAAAAATAAAATAAAATAGAGAAAATAAAATATTGATTATGTATGAACGATATGATAAAAATTGTCTGTCTAATAATGTGTTATTTTCTGTTTAACCAGTTGCACCCTTCCTTTCCTTTCCTTTCCTTTCCTTTCCTTTCCTTTCCTTTCCTTTCCTTTCTCCCCTCTCCTTCTCTCAGCTCTCAGACATCAGCTATTGATCCTGGGAGCCAAATGGAGATGGGTAGTCTACACAAATCAAATTGGACTGGCTCTGTTCACCCGTGAGTAGCCGGCTCATCGGTCGCAGCGTCCCCCGTTATTATCTTGTAAACTAATATCTAGTTATAGGACGGTTAGTTCCGTTCCCCTCTTCTGATTGGCTGCTACGTTGAAACCACGGTGACGTACTCGCTAAACACACACCTGAGACTGCGTGAAAACAAAGTCAGTACACCTACTCTTAATCTGTTGTCTAGCAATAGATTTATGTAGCTAAGTTTCGGGAACAATTAGATAAATTGTTCAGCAACTTTCCCCCCCGCAAACTCAGATGAATGCAGGTAACTTAAAACACCATGTAGCTGCAGTTTTGTCCACAGCGTATTCCATTAAACTTCTTCAAAGGCTGAGTGGACTAGAAAACATTGCAGACTCTATTTACTAGACTTTGCATAAATATAAATTACTTCGGGATAAATATTTTTGGACGATTTATGGTCTCCAAGTGAAATAATTATATTTAAAAGTCGAAGTAGCCTTATCATGAACTTATATAAGACAGGTCTGTTGCTCTGGGACTTTTAATTCGTACAATTCGTTCAAATAAACTTTAATAAGCACCTGGGGCTGTCAAAGCAGCGGTGTGGTTAAGGTAGTTACTTATTTCACATTAATATTAATATCCTTAAAGTGGAGTCCAGGTGGGAGAGTACCCTTAGATTAGTTTCACAAAATCCCTTAAAGGGCAAGCAAAGTAAACGTTATAGTAGGCTAAATGATTGTAATGCAATCCAAATCTATTTCAATATACAAGCAGAGTATAAACTTCTAAATGCGATTGTGCCCCACATAAAAACCAACCCATATTTCTACTTCTGCCGAGAAGAAAAAAAAAACCTTCATGAGACAACTTTTCCAAACAACCTCACTTTGTGACTGTTCTTTCTCCGATATGCTACCTTCCTGCTTGCCCGGGCACTCTGTGCATGAATTGTTCTCCCCAACAATAATTACAGCCGTGGAGGCAGACAATCCCATGCACACTGAGCGGATATGACATGGCCCACCTCTTTTACACTTCATGCCTACCTCAAACTTGACTTGGGGGTAAACGGGCAATCGAGAGGAGTAATGTCAAAAGCTGCAGTCAAGGAGAGGAGAGGACAGGAGAGAGAGGGTGAGAGAGGGAGACCAAATT
>VURO01034370.1:1769-12493 GCA_015108175.1 Pelvicachromis taeniatus | reverse complement strand
CTTGTCACTTGGCCAGCTGTTTCCAATCAGCCGTCATCTACGACCAGCGGCATTTAAGCTGGATGCAGCGACAATCGAAGTGGGATTATTACACTGAACTGGAACTGTTGGCTAGCGAACCTGCTAACTGTGATTTTCTGGTCTTTTACTTCCTCTTCTGGAGAGTCGGGCGGAGAGAAGTTTCGGGGAGCACCACTCGTGCACTGGGCTACCACAAACAAGGAAACACTCAGGAGCAAAGGAGGAGCACAATTGGGAACTGCATTATTTGTGAACTGTTGGAATACGTTTTGGAGCAGTGTAAGTAAACACACTGTCTTTTCAGTCTAAAAGCCGCGCTTGGGTCCTCTTTCCCTCTTACACGACAATTCCGAGAAGGGAATAAAAGTCTGTTTCGAATAAACGTCCGGGCTACAATTGGAAGATATACGGTATACCAATAGGGCATTCTCTATAGCATTTGCCACTTGGATCTAAGCTCTTTGTAAGACCTGTGATGCACAAGGCAAACTGTTTATCTCGCCTGTGCACTACACCATTTATAATAATAAATAATACACAATTACTAAAATGTTACAAACTCAAAAACCTAATAACATATTTATAAATAACCTAAACACTGAAACTTTGGTCAAAGGTCTATGTGTGTCATTGTCTGACAATGCAATGTGTCCCATTCAGTGTATTTATTTGACAGTCAGCCTGATACGGTTTTTTCTGAATGCCTTGTCGCATCGCATGTAGAAGAGCTCAACGATGTTGGCGTGCCGCAGCTCTGAATTTCAGGTGCATGTTCTGTCCCAACCCTGTGTCACAAATAGTTTTGCATTGAAGAACTGTTTTGAAAATTGCAAAGACAAGTATTATATAAGATCCTGACAAAAAGATGGAAAATGTTGGACTGAGATGGCTTAAATGATCAGCTCCTAAGCCTTTTTTCTTCTTACTAGTATCATCTGAGATCTTTTTCATTTTACAATTAAGCGAAGCAAACATTACCACAATATTTGCCAAAAAGAAAAATCACTGACTTACAGATATAACAAAATATTCCTTCTCTGCATCTGTCAGCTGTCCTGTTTTCACCAGCCAGCCTCTATATGTCTTTCCACTGAACCCATCAGTAGTCCTGCTTCAGATTGCATCAATCATGAGCATTGCATTGTTCTCTACCACTGTAGCACCGCATCAGCTGATATTTCTGTGCAACTATGTCACAACTACCTGCTCATTTTTCTTATTTAATCTTTGTTTAACCAGGAAAAAAATGTTCAGTGAGATTAGTAAATCTCTTTTACAAGGATGTCATGGCCAAAATGAGAAGTAGCACAGGGTGCAAAGTGCAAAACAAGCCAATTTATATACAGGTCAAACAATGTATAAAATTATTCACATTTACCAGAAAATATAAAACAGTAAAACATATAAAATTCATTTCAACATTTAAAACAATTTCAAATTCCAGGCATTTAAATTTTACAGGTACAGTTGTGGTGACTAAAACCTCTGCCAGTTTTTGTTTGAAACTTGATAAAGGGATGAAAGACTCCAAGCTCGGCCTGAGCTGGAGATCATTCCAGGACCACGGGCTGAAATAAGACAGACTTAACTTTCCTGACTCTGCGCTCGCAAGGGGCACTTTAAAAGCTTTAACCCAGCCAGCTACTGGCTCTGAGATTGTGGGTGTTCTGGAGAGCAATGAACTTGGTGTAGATGTATGATGGCAATTAATGCTTACTTTGGCCTTGAATATACAAATATACCAATGGTTTATCATTTGCTTCTTGAGTGAAGTAAATCCAACAAGGGTATACAAAGTGCAATGATGAGTCATGAAGTTTGAGCCTTCTATATACCTTAGGGCAGCCTGGTAAATGAGGTCTAATGTCGCTGAGATAGTGGGAAAGGCCAATCGGTAGACGGCGTCAAAATATTCCAACTGTGTGTAAAAGAAGTTTCATCGCAAAGGACTCTTCACATTTTTCCTCAACTTTTCCTTACTGTGCACACCATGTCAAATCATTTAATTACTCTTTGAGCTGTCCTCTAATTTAAGTCTCTCCTGAATGAATTCAGGTCTCTTGAGCTCTGAATGCAGTTGGTGAATGAATATGGATGGCCTTTTGAAGGAAGTCGGGAAAAAAAGTTCCCCCGACACATATAGTACAAAATGTCACACAAAACATTTAAAGAAAAAATGTCTTTCCAGTACGAGTCAGCCAAATACAGCAGAGCATAAGTTTACAGGAAACACACAAACCAGAAATCACATATGAAAGGTGTTTAATTGAAACGGAGGGCAAAGCAGACAGAGTGTGGGGTTAGCAGGTGAGTAAAGCTGGTGTGGAGGCGCAGTGCTGGAGAACTGGTTGGCTTCTGACAGATGGTCGAGACCGATCTGTAGCACAGAGAAGAAACACAGGAACAAACACTGACTGGCAAAAACTAAACCTGAAGTGGCCTGAGTATGTGCTTTACCACCTGAGCTGTTGGAACAATCTGGTGACATTTAATCATAAAAACTATATTGAAGCATGGTATACAATAAGATTTTGCATCTGCCAATAAGAACAATATTCACTGTGTATTCACTGCTTCACTGTAGATAGTTGTGATGGAATGTGTGCAAAGAATTTCACTTTGCAAGTCAAAATTCTGACGTATTCCCCGTGTTTCATGTTGATTTAGTATAACAGCACTTCACTCTGCACTTTTCCCATGTCTGGTTCCATTTTTAGAGGTAAATGTTGCTTACACAACAGATTTTGTCTCTGCTTGCCACTGCTGCAACAACATACACCTACATCTTGACCAATCACTGTAAACTTTCATCACTCGATTGTCCTCGGAATGCAGAATATTTCCCCTCAGTACTGATGTTTACCACCTTGCGGCCCCAGTCCACTGGGGGTCCCCGAGGACTGACAAACATTTACCTACGGCATGATGTGCAGATTTTGCAGTGACAGTGTTCAGAAACCAACAACAACGCTGGACTTTTGTTTTCCTGTTGCTTAAGCACATATGTTTCAGATACCGTTCATCAGGTGTAGATAGCTGACCTCTTCATAAAACACACGTTTCTCTCTTGTGCTCCACTTGTCAGGACACACCACACACTTTGCTATGATGCCAATGCAAGCCAAGTTTATGACTAACATCGTGCTGTGAATTGCTTTATTTTTCAAAAATACTATTTTATGTTTCTCAAATTGCGTTATCTTTGGTGTTCCTGTAGCTTCAACTGAATAATTGAGAACATTTGCTTAAAGACATATTTAAGTTGGTTATTTCTTCAATAGTCTGTGTTATGATAGCTGCTTTTATGCTTGAATGATGTGTAGGTTTGACTTAAGTGGTTTTACAAACAAACAATAAAAGATTCTTTTGAAAATTGTCAGGTACAAGGACTGGACTGAAAAAGCAGTCCAAAATGTCCCAAAACCTGGAGAACTATGGCTCAGCTTTGAAGCACAATATAAAAACAGGAAGAGTGGCTCAGTCTTTTACACAGTACTGTATCTCAAACTTCATCTGAGGGATCGGTCTAATCAAAAACAACCAAAACCAAGCATGTGGTCTCTCTTAGCATGAAGGCTTTTCGTAGGGTTTAAAACATGATGATGATGTATTGTTAAAAAAAATAATTCATAACAAATCCACTGCAAACAGCCCTCTGCTAGGATTTCACACAGGGCATTTCAAAACATGCCTAATGAATATTTTATGTAAGGAAAGCTTTGACATCAGCAAAGCAATCAGATAATGGCTACTTGTTAACTCATATCTGGCTGTAAGAAAAGAAAAGGGAGCACTGGCATTTTTCCATCCCAGTTTTTTCTTCTTCTTCTTTCTTTAGGAATATTTAAAAACTCACTCTAAACCCACCCACCACCATTCCTCCTTCCTTTCCTCAAACATACAACCCGTATGAGTGACATTTTTACAGGACTGCGAGCAAGTCATGGGTCAAAGACTACTTGCAAATCAATCTTGGTATTTTTAATCTCGGTGCAGTACATGATGGCAGAGATTTACTGCACCAGCACAATTAAAACGGTGTCAGCAAAGTCCGCAGGGTGTCAGTCAAACAGAAACATAACAAATTGACTTCCAAAACATCCCTGTTACTGTCAAAAGACTAATTGCGTTTATCTACATTAAACCCATACATAAAAAAACCCCAACATAATGCATCTGGAGTGTGGTTGACTGATACTGCAGAAAATCATGTTGGTATTATAAAATAGCAGTGAGTATTTTGTGGTGTAATTCAATATGATTTGAAATAAACGACAAACAAAATAAAATACAATAAAATTAAAAAATCCATCCATTCGCTTCCGCTTATCCTTTTCAGGGTCGCGGTGGGGCGCTGGAGCCTATCCCAGCTGTCTTGGGGCGAGAGGCAGGGTACACCCTGGACAGGTCACCAGTCTGTTGCAGGGCTAACACACCTAGACGGACAACCATTCACACTCACAGTCACCCCCGCATTCACACCTATGGGCAATTTAGAGTTTCCAATTCACCTATCCCTACACATAAAAAAAAAAAACTGTCTTGTATAATCGAGAATTGTTTGCCCTGAAGTGTGCTCTCTCATCAAAGTGGAAATACTCCAGGAACAATGTTCAAGCTAATACAGGACAAAAGCTCTCAGAAACTAGACTGATGCGATTCTTAGTGACACTGCAGGGTGAGAAGCACTTGGAAGAAAAATCCACATGACATGAATATTTTTATAAAGATTGCAAAGAAAATGTTCACGTTAAATGTATTTCAACTCTATGTAGTAAGTTGGGGAGGATCGATTCAAGGTCAGTATGCGATCAACAAAATTTTGTCTCAAAGCAAAAAGTTGTTGGACTAATAAATAGGAAATAAACTAAACAACTGGCAAGTGTTACAATGATTAATTCACACAGGATGTAAGACGTATTAAAATCCATAGTTGGGTTATTTAGTTAAAGTTGCCATAGGCTTTATAACTTAGATGTGCTCAGATCATGAAGTCAAAATAAACTTTGCTATTCTAATATTAATCTATTTGTCTATTTTATATGTATTTTCAGTTCACCCTACCACACCTGTCAAGACTTATTTGATTCAAAAATCATTGATTGTCTACAAAAGTACTTTCCATTAAGAAATTGCTACGTGAAGTGATTTTAGTAATGGTGTAGTTACTCAACATTTTTTAAGAAAATCCACACACAAAAAAGCCTTTTTTTTTTCTTCAAAACTAACTTTCATATTATAACCTACTGTTGCTTTTATAATAGCTTTCATAGGAGTTTTTGAATATTTGGGCAGGTGGAATCACTGGCTGTATTCCCGACTTTACAGAATCTGTAAACAACTTCGACAAGCTTGAGTCTGAAAATTCACACATCACTTGCATCAACTTGCAGTTCTAAATTTCAGAAGGAATCTCAGAAAGACCTCAGTGTTTATAGCTCTTTATCTTCAGGCTAAGGAGAGCTGAACTGGTGAAGCAACAGATAAGACAGCAGCAAATTCATTCAGTGGCTAATTGTTGTGCTTGCACAAAGAGCAGCTTCACAGACACCACTTTAATCAGGTTGTGGCTTGTCGGTTGCCAGTTTGGTGTTGAAGTTGGTGTTTTTTTGCATTTTTTTGGTTTGTTTTCTGTAGTATGTAGCTATAGTGTATATGTTAACTGTGTTTCATAGACAATCTGGTAACCTCTGTATCCTTAGCTAAACACAAAAAACTCACAGATGCATGCATTATAATGAATCATGGCACCGAAATAAATAAATAAACTGAAAAAAAAATCAGGTAAACTATGTACACGAGAACATTTTGTTTTTTAAGGAATTATGCTTTGTTAAAAAAAAAACAAAAAAAAAACACATACTTAGTTTTGATGACTTAGTTTTCTGTTCTCTTTTGTTGTACCTCGGCTGAGAAAATGACTATCAGTGGAATAAATTCATAAATCTTTTTCTTTGTGTCATTTCTTTAGGAGAGTAACCGGCTTAGGTGCACATGGATGCCTGTAGATGTCAGTGATAAATTCATGCATTTTAAATAATCACCCCTGATTGTACCTCACATGTTTTTCAGCAAGATTTCTGCTCCCATTGAAAACGTTCTGCAAATCTAAAGGTTTTGCATGCATTTCTGTGTGATGTATTTATTTATTATTTATTTTTTGAATCGTGTAGCTCTCAACTGTGCAAGTAATTGAGAAGTACTACTTAGACCAAAAAGAACGTGGTAGGAGATGGATGGGTAGCTCACCCCTGATTTTAGCTCACATGTTTTTCAGCAAGATTTCTGCTTCCATTCAAAACATTCTGCAAATAGAAAAGTTATGCATGTATCTGTTTTTCTTACAACGCAGTTCAAATGTACTAGTTTGACAGCCAAGAAAACACAAAAAGGACATGCAAGATTATTTTAGGATCAGTTAGTAAATCGATTCACGGTCTAGGGTCGTCTATTGCCTTGTGGCAGATGAGATAGACTCCAGCACCCCTGTGACTGTGAACTGAATAAGCGGAAGAAAATGGATGGATGAAATAATAGCATTAAAGAAAGTGTATTTATTGATTCGTAGAACAGTTACTTCAGAACAAGTTATGAAAAAAAAAGCTGTGAATGCAATTTGCACTTTGATCTGCTTGCAGCGTTTCCAGAGTGTCCAGATTGACCAATGCCACTTCCATGTGCACTACTGTATTAATGCATTCATTAATATAATATATGACCTCTGAAATTAAACAAGAGTGGTTGGATATAAAGTAATAATGGTGGAAATTGAACATACATTTTTATTGCACATTGGTTCTTAATAATATAAGATATTTGCTAATGGCAACAACCCCCACACTTGAATAAAACTAAGTAGATAGATAGAGAGCTCATAGATTTCTGTCCCTTCCTGTGCTGTCCTCTGTCAGCCTCTGGCCTGAGCGATGGCTCTCAGTAACTTATGTGACGGTGGAGTTATCGCTGTGACTAATGGCGCCCCAAAGGAATCAATAGCATGCATGCCTTGTGCTGAGGGAAAAAATGCGTACATATTTCAGAGCCATTAAATGACCACAGTTACCATACTGAGGGCAATGTTTCTCAATTTGACCTGCCTTTTCATATCAGGAGGTAGGCTAGATATGAAAAATTAAAGAGTCAGATACAAATTGGAAAGGTGTGTACTGCTGCTGCTCTCTGCTGAAAGCGCCAGGGCGGAGCAGCAGGGCTGCTGGTCTGCTTCTCGGGTCAAAGGGGATTTCTTAACAGCATTTGCTAGATCTCTACCATCCCTTTTTAAGTGATAGTGTTTACAGGCATGCCAGATGATTTACGACCTCGCCTCCCACAATCGCATATTGTCTCGATTCAAGAGATACCACATGTAAAGCAAAGTTAATTAAATGATTGGGTGACATGGTGTTTTATCACAGGGGGCCCCGTCGTCACTGCCTTAGTCGGCCATTTGACCTTTAATTATCTTCACTCAAAACTGGATTAGATAAAGCTTTGCACTCAGTGGAAACATGGTGCTATCTATCCTTTCAATTACCTCTGTTCCTTGATGAAGAGGAGGAGGGATTACTCATGTTATCTTAAATACAGTGATTATCTCCATGTTCCGTGTTTAACGGTTTTCTGTGTCCTTAAATGTTTTGTTTATTTGGGTTTTTTTGTTATACATCCATTAGTCCTTATCACCAAAATCCCACAGGATTTATCTCATGGACACCATGGATACCTGTTCAGAATATCATGGAAATCCATCATGCTCTTGCTCATGTTCTTTATATGGAAATGGGGACAGAAAATTGGTGGTCCAAATTGGTGGACTAGAAAGGCTTTACTGTGAAACTGAAAACTTTTGCGTGTCTTTGTGTGTTCATAAATGCGTATGTAACAAGCAACAAGTCTTTCCTGAACAAATTTCCTGTCTAGTTGGATTTCCAGTTATCACAACCGTCTCTCGTGTGGAAGCACAAGCTGCCTTTCAGATCTGACGGCATATGGAAGCCCCCCAAGAGCCATGATACTGAAATTAATCACAACATTTTTTGGAAAGCAAAGGCTCTGTAAACAAAATTAACAAAGCAGATGAGCAGGCCAATAAGGGCATGTCCTGTTGACACTGGTGCAATATTGTCACTATGGACACGTAGAGCGCAGACTATTTCCTCCTTGGCATAGTATGTCTTTCTGAGGCCCAAGCAGCTGGGGTTCTATTAATTAACTTGGCATTAGCAACATTTGGTTTTTTGTTCAGCATCGAGTGCACAAGGGTGGTTTAGGACTGTTAAATTAGGGCTCGGGAACAGGGGAATGCTTGCACCAGACTCAGGGAAAATTACAGCCAGTCTAACCACGAGGGAAGAAGCCTCTTCTGGAACCGCTGTGTAATTTAACATGGCTGTCAATCACTGTTTCTAAAGGGCCTCTAAATCCCCTGTCTGTAGTGGGGATAAAACAACAACGCCAGGGATTGGCGACGCCTCTGTTTCTCAGTAAATATTCTCTCGAACCCCCCAAAACAGATGTCTAACATTCAATGTCTAAATAAATGTTGATGGATGGAATTTTTTCTTGGAAGGAAGCCAAATAATTATTCAGCATCCCAATTATTTTCCGAGGCAGGTGGTTCTGTTATGAAACCGACTTAATAGTTCACTGTCAGAAATACCTGCTTCTAGCAATGACCTTTCAGTGTTTTCAGGTCAATGACCGTGCATTTTCTTTTGACATATTTTATTTTAAATTCTATGAATAATGTATTGATTTGAAAGCATGTTAATTTGATTAAACTTTTCCCTGGCTCGTAATAAATATATGTTTCTCTTTCCATTGTAGGTAAGCTTACTGGTGGAAAAAAGCTATTTTCCATGACTTTACCTGCACATTTATAGACACACTCCGTTATTTGCTCTACAGCCCTCTGGTTTTGTACCACTGATAGCAGCCAATAGCTTACAAGGATTACTTAGAGACTATAAAAAAACAGAGAAAGTGAAAACGATCTTTCATGACGATTGATGGACTTACAAAGACGTTTAAGCTGAATCTACAGTGGCATTATAGAGGCCTGTAGCATGTTTCAGCCCAGTGTTTAGCGATCCAGTGCGTTGGCTCACTTTAATCACTGTCAGCATAGCTCTAAAAAGGCCCACTGTATACAACCTTCTCAGCATCATGTAGATGGTGAACATAATGGGTATGCACATAATTTAGCAGCTACAGAAGCTATAGGATTTGGAGTTCAGTTCAAAACTGCTCTGTTCTGTTTTAGGGTCTTGCTTTCTTCTGGGAGAGCTGTGCACTCCAAGAACAAAACAAACCTACCAATCATAAATTATGGAGATGTAATATTTACATAAATGTAAATCTTGTTTTGTTTCATAGTTTTGTAATGATCCTGAGCAACTTCAAGTTATTGTTAAGAATTCCTGGATTCATAAATACAAATGTGAGAACAACTGTTTTCTTTACAGTTTGGAACAGCTGCATACACGTGCCCAAAAACAAATAAAAAAAACCAAGTTTGTTTTTGGATATTTGTTGCTTTTTCATTAAATTTCAGTCCAGTCTGTGCACCTGATCGTTTTAAGAGCTATTAGTATTAGAATCCAAATTTGAAATCTTTGGTTCTAATTGTTAGTATCATGTTTCGGCTGTGTGGCAGGTAGGATTGGACCCAAATGCAGGACTCGTAGATGGGAGGTTAAACTTAGAACGCAGCTTTATTGCTGGAACAAAACATACTGGAAATGAAAATCCAAAAGTAGAAAACCGAGAAACAAGCAACGAGAAACTAAGACACTGGGAAACAAAACTGAAACTAAACTCCAGGAAACTAACACGAGCACAGAACAGACACACATCAGCTCTGTCCCAATTCAGGGGCTGCAGCCGACGCGGTGCGAGTTGGCCAGGTTCCACTTAGACCGCGGCGGCCGGAAGTGTGAGGCTTGTGAAATGGGACGGCCTAGCCTTCAGATTTGCGTCACCAGCTGTTCCCGCCCTTACCACTTCTCCCCGCCCTTACCGCTTCCACCTCCTCGGTTTTACCGTCTCCGTTGCTGTCGCCAGTGGTGGAAACTGGAATTGGCTGGGATATGGTGGGCCACGTAGGATACACCAGACCCATCCTACAAATTTGGGGAAATGTAGGCCGCATTTGTGGTCTACAAATTGGGACCGCCTACGTTGCGTCGCTGTGACGTAATCGGCCTACAAATGTGGCCCACATGCGCTGCATCCCCTGAATTGTGGCCACAGCTAGCATATTGAAGGTAGGATGCAACACGTAGCAACAAAAACACAGGGCTTAAATACACTGAGGCATAACTAGGGAATGGGAGACAGGAGGGAAACACAGCTGTCTCAGAGCTAACGAGACAAGGGAAGCAAAACTTGAAACACTGACACGAGACACAGACTTTCAAAGTAAAACAGGAACTCTGCACACACGCCAAGACACAAATGTCTAAGAGACATGAACTTCACACAGGGACCTGACTAAACTAGAAAACAGGGCACACACAGGCAGGGATGACTGGACACAGGACACACGGAGTGCAGAGTAACATGGGTAAAGGGACCAAAACCTAGGATCTAGCGAATCTTATTAGAATACATAATAAGTATAAAATAGAACATAAGATAATAATAATGAAAACACAAAAAGCTCCAGCACCATGGGGGGGGGGGGGGGGGAAAAAAAACACTTA